>RCUC01146359.1:0-95602 GCA_003697995.1 Taxidea taxus jeffersonii | reverse complement strand
AGAGAGAGAGAGAGAGCGTGAGCACAGGCAGACAGAGTGGCAGGCAGAGGCAGAGGGAGAAGCAGGCTCCCTGCCGAGCAAGGAGCCCGATGTGGGACTCGATCCCAGGACGCTGGGATCATGACCTGAGCCGAAGGCAGTTGCTTAACCAACTGAGCCACCCAGGTGTCCCTCAATTTTTAATTTTTTGAGGAATCTCCACACTCTTTTCCAAAGTGGCTGCACCAACTTGCATTCCTACCAACAGTGTAAGAGGGTTCCCCTTTCTCCACAACCTCTTCAGCACTTGTTGTTTCTTGTCCTGTTGATTTTGGCCATTCTAACCAGTGTAAGGTGGTATCTGATTGGAATTTCCCTGATGGCTAGTGATGATGAACATTTTTTCATGTCTGTTATGCTTTCATTGGACAAGTGTCTGTTCATGTCTTCTGCCCTTTTCTTGACATGACTATCTGTTTTTGGGGGTGCTCAGTTTGAGGTGTTCTTTATAGATCTTGCATATCAGCCCTTTGTCTTTGGTGTCATTTGCAAATATCTTCCCCCATTCCATGGGTTGCCTCTTTGTTTTGTTGACTGTTTACTTTGCTGTGCAGAAGCTTTAGATCTTGATGAACCCCAAAAGTTCATTTTTGCTTTTGTTTCCTTTGCCTTTGGAGACTTATCTTGAAGAAGCTGCTATGGCTGATGTTGAAGAGGTTACTGCCTTTGTTCTCCTCTAGGAGTTTGGTAGATTCCTGCCTCATGTTGAAGTCTTTTATTCATTTAGAGTTTATCTTCGTGCCTAGTGTTAGAGAATGGTCAAGTTTCATTCTTCTACACATAGCTGTCCATTTTCCCAGCACCACTTTTTGAAGAGAGTGTCTTTTTACCACTGTATATTTTTTCCTGCTTTGTTGAAAATTATTTCATCATTAATTTTAGGGTCCATATCTGGACTCTCTACTCTGCTCCATTCGTCTATGTGTCTGCATTTGTGCCAGTACCATGCTCCTTTGATGGTCACAGTTTTGTAGGAAAGCTTGAAATCAGGCAACATGATGCACCCAGTACTGTTTTTCTTTTTCAGCATGTCTTTAGCGATTCGGGTGCTCTTCTGGTTCCCTATGAATTTTAGGATTGTTTGTTTTAGCACTTTGAAAACTTTGGATAGCATTGAAAATATAGATTTCTCTAAGCATTATAGATATTTTAACGTTTATTTTTCTGATATATGAGCATGGAATACTTTCCATCTTCTTGTGCCTTCTATTTCTATCATAAGTGCTCTGTAGCTCCTCGAGTACAGATCCTATACCTCTTTTGTTAGGCTTATTTATTCCCAGGTATCTTATGGTTCTTGATCCTATAGTACTTAGAATCGATTCTCTAATTTCCCTTTCTATATTTTCATTGTTAGTGTATAGGAAAGCAACTGATTTCTGTGCTTTGATTTTGTATCCTGCCACATTATTGACTTGCTGAATGAGTTCTAGTGGTTTGGGGGTGGAGTCTTTTGGATTTTCTATATAAAGTATCATGTCATCTGCGAAAAGAGAGAGTTTGACCACTTCTTTGCCAACTGAATACCTTTTATTTCTTTTTGTTGTCTGATTGCTGTTGCTAGAACTTCTAGTACTATGTTGAACAAGAGTGGCGAGAGTGGGTATCCTTGTCATGTTCCTGATCTCAAAGGGAAGACTGTCTGCTTTTCCCCATTGAGAATGATGTTCACTGTGGGTTTTTCATAGGTAGATTTTATGAGTTTGAGGAATGTTCCATCTATCATTTCCATCCATATAATTTGAGACACTTTAATCAGGAAGAGGTGCTGGATTTTGTCAAATGTTTTTTCTGCATCAATTCGGAGGACCATGTTGTTCTTCTCTCTTCTCTTATCAATGTGTTCTATCACACTGACTGATTTGTGAATGTTGAACACCCTTGCATCCCAGAAATAAATCCCACCTGGTCATGGTAGATAATCGTTTTAATGTACTGTTGGATCCTATTGACTAGGATCTTTTTTTTTTATTTATTTAAGCTTTTTTATTTAAACATATAATGTAACCCCACCACCCTCTCCCAAGCCCCCTCCCCCTCACCCCCCTCAGTTTGTTTTATGACATTAAGAGTCTCTTTTGTTTTGTCTCCCTCCCGATCCCATCTTGTTTCATTTATTCTCTTCCTACCACCTTAACCCCCACCCCCATTGCATCTCCACTTCCTCATATCAGGGAGATCATGTGACTAGGATCTTATTGAGAATTGTAACATCCGTATTCATTAGGGATATTGGTCTGAAATTCTCCTTTTTGATGGGATCTTTGTCTGGTATGTTGATCAGGGTAATCCTGGTTTCATAGAAAGAGTCGGGACGCCTGGGTGGCTCAGTTGGTTAAGCGGCTGCCTTCGGCTCAGGTCACGATCCCAGTGTCTTGGGATCGAGTCCCGCATTGGGCTCCTTACTCGGCGGGGAGCCTGCTTCTCTCTCTGCTTCTGCCTGCCTCTCTGTCTGCCTGTGCTCACTCTCTCTGACAAATAAATAAATAAAATCTTTAAAAAAAAAGAGTCTGAAAGTTTTCCCTCTATTTCTATTTTTTTAAACAGCTTCAGAAGAATAGATATTATTTGTTCTTTGAATGTTTGGTAGAATTCAAGGAATCTGTCAGATCCTGGACTCATTTTTTGGGAGATTTTTTATCACAGCTTCAATCTCCTTACTACATATTGGTCTATTCAAGTTGTTAATTTCTTCCTGATTCAGTCTTGAAAGTTTATAGGTTTCCAGGAATGCATCCATTATTTCCAGGTTGCTTAACTTACTGACATATAACTTTTGATAATAATTTCTGATGATTGTTTCCATTTGGGGGAGTTAGTCGTGATCTCTCTCCTTTCATTCATAATTGTATTAATCTAGGTCCTCTGTCTTTTCTGTTGGATTAATTTGGCCAGTGGTTTATCAATCTTATTGATTCTTTCAAAGAACTAACTTCTATTTTTGTTGATGTATTCTACTGTATCTCTAGTTTCTAACTCATTGATGTCTGCTCTAATCTTAATTACTTCCCTTCTTGTACATGGGGTTGGCTTAATTTGTTCATTTTCCAGTTCTTTAAGGTATAAAGAGAGCTGGTGTATTCTGGACTTTTCAATTTTTTTGAGAGAGGTTTGGATGGCTATGTATTTCCCCCTTAGACCACCTTTGCCATATTTTGTAGGTTTTGGACCAATGTGTCTTCATTCTCACTGGTTTCCATGAATTGTTTAAGTTCTTCTTTGATTTCCTTATAGATCCAAATATTCTTGAGCTGGATCGTCTTTAGCTTTCAAGTGTTTGAATCCTTCCATATATTTTCTTGTGGTTGAGTTCCAGTTTCAAAGCACTGTGGTCTGAGAATATACAGGAAATAATATCAGACTTTTTGTATCAGTTAAGAACTGATTTGTGACCCAGTATCTGGTCTATTCTGGAGAGAAAGTTCCATGTGCCCTTGGGAAGAATTAGTATTCTCTAGTTTTAGGGTGGAAAATATATCTATGGAATATATATTATTGGAATGGAATGGAGTGGAATGGAATATATATCTATGGAATATATATCTATGAGGTCCATCTGGTTCAATGTGTCATTCAAATTATTTGTTTCTTCATTGATTTTCTACTTAGATCTATGTATTGCTGAGAGTGGCATGTTCAGATCCCTTACAATTAATGTATTCATATCAATATGGATCTATTTGTTTAATAGTTGGCTTAGGTAGTTGGCTGCTCCCATGTTGGGGGCATAAATATTTATAATTGTTATATCTTCTTGGTATATAGACCCTTTAAGAATGATGTAGTGTCTTTCTGTATCTCTGACTACAGTCCTTAGCTAGAAATCTAAGTTATCTGATATGAGAATTGTTAACCTAGCTTTCTTTTGAAGCCCATTTGCACAAAAGATGATTCTCCATCCCTTCACTTTCAGTGTGGGTATATCTTAGGTTCAAAATATGTCTTGTAGACAGCATATGGATGTGTCCTGTTTTATCCAATCTGCAACCGTCTGCCTTTTTATGGGAGCATTTAGACCATTCACTGTGAGAGTGATTATTGAAAGATACGTTTTTATTAACATCATGTTGCTTGTGAAGTCCTTGTTTCTATACATTGTGTCTGTATCTTTCTGTTCTATGTCACTCTCAGGTTCTTTCTTTTTATAGGACACCCCTTAGTATTTCTTGTAGTGATGGCTTGGTGGTCACATACTCTCTTAGACGTTGCTGGTCTTGGAAGCTCTCTATCTTTCCATTCATTTTGAATGTCATCCTTGCTGGATAAAGTATTCTTGGCTGCATGTTCTTCTCATTTAGTTCCCTGAATATGTCTGCCAGCCCTTTCTGGCTTGCGAGGTTTCTGTGGACAGGTCTGATGTTATTCTGATGGACTTTCCTCTGTACATAAGGAATCTCTTCTCCCTAGCTGCCTTTAGGACCTCTTGTCTGAAATTATGATTCATGAATTTCATAATGAAGTGTCTGGATGTCTTTCTAGGCTTGTGGATCTTGGTGGGTATCCTTTCTGCCTCTAGGACATGAATATTTGTTCCAGTCCCCAGATTAGGAAAATTTTCATTCAGTATTTGTTCAACTATATCTTCTCATCTTCTCTCTTTCTCCACTCCCTTAGGGATCTCAATAATTCTGACATTGGAACCTTTCATGGCATCATTTATTTCCCTCATTCCATTTTCATGGCTTCTAAGCTGTTTGTTCTAGTCCTCCTCCTGGTCTTACTTCTCTATCAGTTTGTCTTTTGGATTACTAATTCTATCTTCTGCCTTGGTTACCCTAGCTGTTGGAATATTTAGATTAGATTGGATCTCATTAATAGCATTTTTTACTTCTGCCAGATCAGCTCTCACTTCCACTCTTAGAGATTCTATTTTGCCACTAATGGTTTTCTCCAAACTAGCTATTGCCTGGACAATTTTTAGTCTGAGTTCCATTTTCAACATATTGTTTACATCCATATCCAATAGTTCTTTGGCAGAGGTCACAGCCTCTGAATTTTTCATCTGTTGAATATTCCTCCTCCTACTCATTTTGGTGAGAGGTGGCTGAGGGGATGTATAGTTGAATATATCAATCTCTATCCAGTCAAGGTGCCCTTTGGAAAGTTTTGGAACAATCAGAAGTCACCACCAAAAAAAGAAAAAAGAAAAAAAAGGAAGAGAAAAAGATAAAATAAAAAGAAAAAAAACCAGCCAAAATGAGCTCCCAAAGTAAGATTTATAATGTATGTAAACCAGAAATGAACAAAGAGGCTCTACACTGATGTCTTCTGACCCTGTAGAGATCCAGAATTGTATAATCTTACATCTCAGGCTGATTTCATGGGTGTTCCGAGTGTTCTGGTAGATACTTAGCTCACTTTAGGGGATCAATTGAAACAGGGTCTCCTACTTCTCTACCATCTTGCCCCTCCTCCTGTATTTTTAAGGTTTTTGTATTCAAGGAAATGATGACTTTGCACCATGTATATATATATATATATATATATATATATATATTTATATATTATATATATATATATATATAATATATATATTCTATATATAGAGAGAGAGAAAAAAGAGAGAATATATATATATATTCTTATATATTCTTATATATATATATATATATATCTTGAATAAAGAAAGAATATATACATATTCTCTCTTTTCATAGGAGAGAAATCCAAGGAGGGCAGGAGGAAAAACAAACCTAAAATTTTAAAGTCAAGTTCTTTTCATAGTCTCTCTTGGAAATAAACTGTTACCATGTCAGCCAAAAGAGAGGCTAGAAAAAGAAGAGTTGCCACTGACTTATTTCGCTAAGCATAATACGCTCTATTTCCATCTATGTCACCGCAAATGGTAAGATTTCATTTCTTTTGATGGCTGCATAGTATTCCATTGTATATATATACCACACTATCACATGATCTCCCTGATATGAGGAAGTGGAGATGCAATGGGGTTGGGGGTTAAGGTGGTAGGAAAAGAAAAAATGAAACAAGATGGTATTGGGAGGGAGACAAACCAAAAGAGATGCTTAATGTCATAAAACAAACTGAGGGGGGTGGGGGGAGGGAGGTTGGGAGAGGGTGTTGGGGTTACATTATATTTTTAAATAAAAAAGCTTAAAGAAAAAAAAAAGCAGAGTTGCTACTGAGAGAATTCTTACAAGAACTCTAGTGTCTTGTACCCTTCATTAAGATTATAAATTCTAGGTTTTAATAATGAATATGAGAGCTACATCAAGAGAAACGCATGGCATTTGTTTTATTTTGTTTTGACATGTGCAGCAATGCCTCCTGGTCCCACCTCTCTTAAGCACAGCAAGAATCAGCTCAGCACTGTGAATGTGAGCCAGTGTGAACACTGCCAAGAGCAGAGGCAGTGTTGCCTGCCGGGTCTTCTGGACACTTGCCAGGTGAGGCCTTTCAGTGCCTGGGGACATTAACACAAATGGTGTGCTCCTTGTCTACAGGCTGTATTTTTAATCCAAAATAGCTATGATTCTTCAATTGTTATGGAAATGAACATTCACTGTTTTACATGCACCAGTTATACTCCTATGACTTCTTTTTTCTTTTAAAAAATGGTAATAATTCCAGTGTTTTCTCACCAGTATTGTATTGCCCTCTTGCAGCCAAATTTTATGGTTGCAGAAAGCATTAGAAACCAGGCCAAAAAATATTCTGACATTGATTAATATGAAATTGTACATTTCCAACTATTTTCATTGTTACAATAATTATTTGGCTTATTTCTGTTTTCACAATGACTGTAAAAAGTTTCCATTTTTCAGAAAAGCAGTAGTGTTGATAATAAATGAACATAGCTAAGATCCAAATAAACAAAATTGTCAATACTGTATTCTCACATGGCACTGTGCTAAAAGACTCAGTGTTATATTATGTTACCAACTGAATTTATTTGTGTCAAATTCATTTACATAAATAGCTTGTATTCTGTTGTTTTATTTCCCTCAACCTGTAGAAGGAAAACATATTTTTTTCTGTTTCTGTGTTTGATAATACTTATTATAAATAATAACATATGTTATAAACAATATATAAATCATGTAAATACGTATTTCTTGTGAAAAAATTCCTATTAAAATATTTGTACTTGGATGGATATTTCAAAATAAGACATTGCCAGGTACCCTTCATTTTATCCTCACCCTGGTATTCTTAAAATGAACTATATTTATAATCTCTTGGTTACAAAATAAATCTTTTTGTAAATCATTATCACCACATGACAAAACACTTATCCATGTATTAAATAGAAATGGTGATCTTTTATGAAAATGAATAGTGTTATCAAAAAGCACCGCATTTTATGAAGTTAACTATTGTCTATTTTTCTGAAGATACATGTTTTTCTCTTTTTAATAATACCTAATTCCATCACAATTTTTCTATGTTCTATATGTCAAAGAAATATTCATAATGGAAAATGAAATTGTAAGTGAGTAAGTACTCTATATTTCTGAGAAAAAAAGGAAAGTAGATAAGTAATCTCTAAAACTCCTGTGAGGTGGGGTGTCTGGGTGGCTCAGTGGGTTAAAGCCTCTGCCTTAAGCTCAGGTCATGATCCCAGGGTCCTGGGATCAAGCCCCACATCGGGGTCTCTGCTCAGCAGCGAATCTGCTTCCCTTACTCTCTCTCTGCCTACTTCTGATCTCTGTCTGTCAAATAAATAAATAAAATATTTTTTAAAAAAGCCTCTGCCTTCGACTCAGATTCCAGGGCCCTGGGATTGAGCCCCACTAGGCAGGGAGCCTCATTCCTCCTCTCTCTCTGCCTGCCTCTCTGCCTACTTGTGATCTCTCTGTCTGTCAAATAAATAAATCCTTAAATATAAACAAACAAACAAATAAATAAAACTCCTGTGAGGCAAGAAAAGTGAAATGCAAAGACAGAGAGTTCTAGATAGCAGCACCTGTCGTCCCACAGTCCATCTCACAAACAAGGAGTTACACAGCATGATCTATTTTGTCCATACTACAATTAGATGCTATGTAACAGTTTACTTGGGGGATGAAATCAGTGCTAAATCAGATTGTTCTTCATGAATGCTTGAATCTGGGAATTGGAATTGCTCAATTTTTCTGTAGTCATTAGAAATAAACTTTTTGGCTTTGTCTAAATTCATAAAATAGCAAGTGAGGGTTCCAAATTCATACTTACAGCAAAGACCTTGATAAAGCTACTGTTCATACTACACTGTTGAGCCAGTAGACTATAACTGATTGATTTGGCCAGGATCATTTGATCAGGATAATTTTTCTAGCTAAGTATGTAGCTGAAATTTATATGAAATGGTGTGAATGTCAATAATATGCTACCAAGGAGTTTTTCTTAAAAAATATTAATAGACCTACAATTATGATTGATTATTAGAGAAAGATAGCTTAAAGAAGAACTCGCTATTAGAGCCGTGTAAAGACAGAAAGGACTGTTGTAGGAAATAACCAAGTAGTTGTCATTGGATGGGATGAAGCCTTATCTTTGAAATACTCAATGGAGTTCACAAGACAATGTGGTCTGGATACCGCTGATGGTAACACCAAACGACTTGTAAAATCCTTGCAATCTTAATGTTTCAATGAATACCTAGAATAGCATTCCACAAACTGTGTTCCTTCTTCCTATCATCAAATAAGTATAAAAATGGTGCATGCATTTTTCCCTAGTTGGAGATTTAAAAATGAATATTTGAAAATTTAAAGTTCAGAAGTTTTATGGTAAAAAAAAATCTGCCTAACTGTCTAGCCCAACATTTTTTAACTTTATATTTTTCACAAATCATGTTATTATAATGCCACTGAGCACTAAGTTTCTGGCAAACCCAGAAGGACAATGTCAAACTAGATTTTCCTGCTTAAATCTAGCTGCATGTTTTCATGGGATTCTTCTTAAGTACATTTAATTTGTCACTCATTTTGAACAAGTCTGAATTCTTTAGACTGTCATTCAAGGCCCAACACACTATTTTTTCTTTCCAGAATATCCCTCCATTCTCTGAAAATACTATTTTTTTGGTATATCACAAATTGTTTGTTTGTTTTTCCTTCTATGTCAGTTACACACATTTTCTTCCACTTTGGAAAGACATCCACTTGATAGTTTATTTTCAAGGCTAACCTCACAGCCCGACTTATGTTTCCTTTTTTTGTTTGTTTTTTTTAATCCCCCCTCTCATGACTTCAGGCTACATTAGCACAGTGTAGAATCTATACTATATATCTCAATTAATAAATTTCATTTCCTGGGATCTTCTGACCTTCCTCCCTCTCTCCCTCCCTTTCTTTTTTGTTTCTTACTTCTTTCTATTTTTCTTCTTTCTTTTAAATTTGTGCTGATCTTATCTTTCCAAATAAATTTAACACTTCTTGCAAAAATAGTCATGCCTTGTATTTATATATCCCTAGAATAGCAACATTTTGAGGTATAAAATATTCCTCCTTTCTTCACAGTATTTTTAATCTTATAAATCACATAAATTACATGTAGAAAAAAACTCCCTTCAATAAAAAAATAAATAAAAATCAAGATACTTAGATACTACATTAATACAAAGTACCAAGGACATGATGAGTACTCAAAACTGTAGAATAGGGGAATGAGTAATTAAATTAATCTGTTTGATTTTGTTTTGCCTTCTTTTTCATATTTCATCCACATTTCAGTTTATGCATTTTCTTCTTTGGAGGAAGAGGTAGTGAATAGTATATTTGTTCATAAGGTATGCAAAGTTATTAAAATCTGAATTTTCATGGAAAAAGTCTTTCTTTTAAGTGTGGGTGTATGTCTATTCTTTTGTAATTTCATGCTTGTTTTATTTTATTTTATTTTCAACAAAAATCAAAACTGTCTTTCATTAAAACTGTATCTGATAACTTTGCTAAACCATTTTCATATTTCCAAAGTATACTAAAATGAAAACTATATACACTTATGTTATATGTGTGTGGACTCTTCTTTAATATTGGCATTTATTTATATCATTTGATTACATATAAGTTAGTTCAATTCTAGTCCATGGGGTGTATTTATGGTTCCTCAGTGAGACATTATTTCTATTTTTCAACTCTGCAGTGATGTTCTGAAAATTTTTTCTGAAATATTTTTAAAACAAATATTTTTTTAAATAATTTACCTAAGTGAATATAAATTTTTATATGCACTAACTGCACATTTTTAATTTCAATATAACTGATCTAAGTTTGAGGACTATGGCAACAAAATGAGCTTATCAGGTCAATTTGACCTTTTAAAAAGTTATGATTATGACTACCTGCCTACCATATCAATTTCTTACAATGTTATTTTCATATAAAATGGTCTTCAATAGGTCTAAAAGTTGCTTATTTTTTAATTAATAGGTGAATACTATCACCAACATTATCTTATATAATTCATTAACCACCATAAGAAAACGTGTGTGTTTGTGTGTATGAGTGTGTGTACAGAGAGAGAGAGAAAGAAATATACAAAGGGTTATTTTTTGTTTTTATGTAAAATGTGTATCTGGAAAAGTGGATGAGACACCACCACATCAGCACCACTCCATCTTCTCTATTTAAAAAAAAGTCTAATCCAAACATTTTAATTAGCTCATGTCTCCATTTTTTTTTAATTGGGGTAGATGTGGATTCTACCAGTCTTAAATTAATAGATAGTTTAGTTTTCCATAGTACAATTTTGAGAGTGAATGTTTCCCCCAAATCAGGGCTAAAACAACTATTATTATAAAAACATTCCTTTTTATTATGAAACTACAAAAATATTACATTTTATTATAAACCAGGGATATAATACAGAAACAGATGATTCACAATTAAAACACATTGAGGAATCTCAAATTTCAAATGATTGGTAGAGATTACTTATCAGATTCCTCTCCATAATTGTCACTGATGTTTCCATTCATGCCAAGACAAAATTGGAGATATGATTTGGTATAAAAAAATATCTTGTATGAATTCAGACTCACGCAATTGCTAAACCCTGATCAGCTGCCTGTAGAACCCAAGGGAGGTAAATGCTGTAAGTCCTATTTCTTATAGTTCTTAGGAATCTCACATTCAAATGGTTGGGGGGCTGTGGTACATTTTTGAGTAAGTGCACGGTGCATGTTTTAAAAAAATAGTTCATGTCCTCTCTCAGACATAGATAAACCTGTCAGCTACTTATAGAGTGTGATTTGTGGGTTACTGAAAATTGTATGAACCCAAAAATATCACCTCTATCAGCCTGCCACTTGGTCCAAAATTCTCCAGAGGAAAGTCACTTCTTATCTCTTTAAAGCTCCTCTTAAATACCAATAGTTTTTACTTTAGGGGAAGCAATATATTAACCCATTAAGATGCCTCTGTTCTTTTTGCAGCCAGAAGAACTTTATTTTTTTTTAATTTTATCTAATTTTTTTAGTGTTCCAAGATTCATTATTTATGCACCACACCCAGTGATCCATGCAATATGTACCATCCTTAATACCCGCCACCAGACTCTCCCAAACCCCCATCACCCTCCCCTCCAAAACCCTCAGTTTGTTTCTCAGAGTCTACAGTTTCTCATGGTTCATCACCCGTGCTGATTTCCCCCAACTCACTTCTCTCTTTCACGTAATGTCCTCCCTTTATTCCTTATGCTCCATGAATAAGTGAAACCATATGAAAATTGACTCTTTCTGCTTGATGTCATTCACCCAGCATAGTCTCCTTCAGTTCCATCCATACTGATGCAAAAGTTGGGTATTCATCATTTCTGATGTCTGTGTAATATTCCATTGTATATATGGGCGTCATCTTTATCCATTCGACTGTCGAAGAGCATCTTGACTCTTTCCACAGTTTGACAACTGTGGCTATTGCTGCTATGAACATTGGGGTACAGATGGCCCTTCTTTTCACTACATCAGTATCTTCGGGGTAAATACCCAGTAGTGCAAATACAGGGTCATAGAGTAGTTCTATTTTTAATTTCTTTTTTTTTTTTTTACTTTATTTAAGCTTTATTTAAACATATGATGTAACCCCACCACCCTCACCCAACCCCACTTCCCCCCACCCCCCTCAGTTTGTTTTATGACATTAAGAGTCTCTTTTGGTTTTTCTCCCTCCCAATCCCATCTTGTTTCATTTTTTTCTTTTCCTACCACCTTAACCCCCACCCCCGTTGCATCTCCACTTCCTCATATCAGGGAGATCATGTGGTAGTTGTCTTTCTCCAGTTGACTTATTTCGCTAAGCATAATATGCTCTAGTTCCATCCATGTCGTCGCAAATGGTAAGATTTCATTTCTTTTGATGGCTGCATAGTATTCCATCGTATATATATATACCACATCTTCTTTATCCATTCATCTGTTGATGGACATCTAGGTTCTTTCCATAACTTGGCTATTGTGGACATTGCTGCTATAAACATACACGTGCCCCTTTGGATCACTACGTTTGTATCTTTAGGATAAATACCCAGTAGTGCAATTGCTGGGTCATAAGGTAGCTCTATTTTCAATTTTTTGAGGAACCTCCATGCTGTTTTCCAGAGTGGTTGCACCAGCTTGCATTCCCACCAACAGTGTAGGAGGGTTCCCCTTTCTCCACATCCTCGCCAGCATCTGTCATTTCCTGACTTGTTCATTTTAGCCATTCTGACTGGTGTGAGGTGGTATCTCATTGTGGTTTTGATTTGTATTTCCCTGATGCCCAGTGATATGGAGCACTTTTTCATGTGTCTGTTGGCCATCTGGATGTCTTCTTTGCAGAAATGTCTGTTCATGTCCTCTGCCCATTTCTTGATTGGATTATTTGTTCTTTGGGTGTTGAGTTTGCTAAGCTCTTTGTAGATTTTAGATACTAGCCCTTTATCTGATATGTCATTTGCAAATATCTTTTCCCACTCTGTCAGTTGTCTTTTGGTTTTGTTGACTGTTTCCTTTGCTGTGCAAAAGCTTTTGATCTTGATGAAGTCCGAATAGTTCATTTTTTCCCTTGCTTCCCTTGCCTTTGGCGTTGTTCCTAGGAAGAAGTTGCTGCGGCTGAGGCCGAAGAGGTTGCTGCCTGTGTTCTCCTCAAGGATTTTGATGGATTCCTTTCTCACATTGAGGTCCTTCATCCGTTTTGAGTCTATTTTTGTGTGTGGTGTAAGGAAAGGTCCAATTTCATTTTTCTGCATGCGGCTGTCCAATTTTCCCAACACCATTTGTTGAAGAGGCTGTCTTTTTTCCATTGGATATTCTTTCCTGCTTTGTCGAAGATTAGTTGACCATAGAGTTGAGGGTCTATTTCTGGGCTCTCTATTCTGTTCCATTGATCTATGTGTCTGTTTTTGTGCCAGTACCATACTGTCTTGGTGATGACAGCTTTGTAATAAAGCTTGAAGTCCGGAATTGTAATGCCACCAACTTTGGCTTTCTTTTTCAATATTCCTTTGGCTATTCGACGTCTTTTCTGGTTCCATATAAATTTTAGGATTATTTGTTCCATTTCTTTGAAAAAATTGGATGGGATTTTGATAGGCATTGCATTAAATGTGTAGATAGCTTTAGGTAGCATAGACATTTTCACAATATTTATTCTTCCAATCCATGAGCATGGAACATTTTTCCATTTCTTTGTGTCTTCCTCAATTTCTTTCATGAGTACTTTATAGTTCTCTGAGTATAGATTCTTTGCCTCTTTCGTTAGGTTTATTCCTAGGTATCTTATGGTTTTGGGTGTAATTGTAAATGGGATGGACTCCTTAATTTCTCTTTCTTCTGTCTTGTTGTTGGTGTAAAGAAATGCAACTGATTTCTGTGCATTGATTTTATGTCCTGACACTTTACTGAATTCCTGTACAAGCTCTAGCAGTTTTGGAGTGGAGCCTTTTGGGTTTTCCACATATAGTATCATATCATCTGCAAAGAGCGATAGTTTGACTTCTTCTTTGCCGATTTGGATGCCTTTAATTTCTTTTTGTTGTCCGATTGCTGAGGCTAGGACTTCTAGTACTATGTTGAATAGCAGTGGTGATAGTGGACATCCCTGCCGTGTTCCTGACCTTAACGGAAAAGCTCTCAGTTTTTCTCCATTGAGAATGATACTTGCCGTGGGTTTTTCATAGATGGCTTTGATAATATTGAGGTATGTGCCTTCTATCCCTACACTTTGAAGAGTTTTGATTAGGAAGGGATGTTGCACTTTGTCAAATGCTTTTTCAGCATCTATTGAGAGTATCATATGGTTCTTGTTCTTTCTTTTGTTAATGTATTGTATCACATTGATTGATTTGCGGATGTTGAACCAACCCTGCTGCCCTGGAATAAATCCCACTTGGTCATGGTGAATAATCCTTTTAATGTACTGTTGGATCCTATTGGCTAGTATTTTGGTGAGAATTTTCGCATCTATGTTCATCAAGGATATTGGTCTGTAATTCTCTTTTTTGATGGGATCCTTGTCTGGTTTGGGGATCAAGGTGATGCTGGCCTCATAAAATGAGTTTGGAAGTTTTCCTTCCATTTCTATTTTTTGGAACAGTTTCAGGAGAATAGGAATTAATTCTTCTTTAAATGTTTGGTAGAATTCCCCTGGGAAGCCATCTGGCCCTGGGCTTTTGTTTGTTTGGAGATTTTGGATGACTGTTTCAATCTCCTTACTGGTTATGGGCCCATTCAGGTTTTCTATTTCTTCCTGGTTCAGTTTTGGCAGTTTATATGTCTCTAGGAAAGCATCCATTTCTTCCAGATTGTCGAATTTGTTGGCATAGAGTTGTTCATAATATGTTCTTATGATTGTTTGTATTTCTTTGGTGTTGGTTGTGATCTCTCCTCTTTCATTCATGATTTTATTTATTTGGGTCCTTTCTCTTTTCTTTTGGATAAGTCTGGCCAGGGGTTTATCAATCTTATTAATTCTTTCAAAGAACCAGCTCCTAGTTTCATTGATTTGTTCTATTGTTTTTTTGGTTTCTATTTCATTGATTTCTGCTTTGATCTTTATTATTTCTCTTCTCCTGCTGGGTTTAGGCTTTCTTTGTTGTTCTTTCTCGAGCTCCTTTAGGTGTAGGGTTAGGTTGTGTATTTGAGACCTTTCCTGTTTCTTGAGATAGGCTTGTATCACTATATATTTTCTTCTTAGGACTGCCTTTGCTGTGTCCCCCAGATTTTGGACCGTTGTGTTTTCATTATCATTTGTTTCCATGATTTTTTTCAATTCTTTAATTTCCTGGTTGATCCATTCATTCTTTAGAAGGATGCTGTTGAGTCTCCATGTATTTGTGCTCTTTCCAAATTTCCTCTTGTGATTGAGTTCTAGCTTCAGAGCATTGTGGTCTGAAAATATGCAGGGAATGATCCCAATCTTTTGATACCTGTTGAGACCTGATTTATGACCCAGGATGTGATCTATTCTGGAGAATGTTCCATGGGCACTAGAGAAGAATGTGCATTCTGTTGCTTTGGATGGAATGTTCTGAATATATATGTGATGTCCATCTGCTCCAGTGTGTCATTTAAGACCTTTATTTCCTTGTTGATCTTTTGCTTGGATGATCTGTCCATTTCAGTGAGGGGCGTGTTAAAGTCCCCTACTATTATTGTATTATTGTCAATGTGTTTCTTTGATTTTGTTATTAAGGTTTATATAGTTGGCTGCTCCCAAGTTAGGGGCATAGATATTTAAAATTGTTAGATCTTCTTGTTGGACAGACCCTTTGAGTATGATATAGTGTCCTTCCTCATCTCTTATTATAGTCTTTGGCTTAAAATCTAATTGATCTGATATAAGGATTGCCACCCCAGCTTTCTTCTGAGGTCCATTAGCATGGTAAATTGTTTCCCACCCCCTCCTTTTCAACTTGGAGGTGTCTTCAGGTCTAAAATGAGTTTCTTGTAGGCAGCATATGGATGGGTTTTGTTTTTTTATCCACTCTGAAACCCTGTGTCTTTTGATTGGGGCATGTAGCCCATTTGCATTCAGGGTAACTATTGAGAGATATGAGTTTAGTGCCATTGTATTGCCTGTATGGTGATTGTTACTGTATAATGTCTCTGTTCCTTTCTGGTAATACTTTTAGGGTCTCTCTTTGCTTAGAGGACCCCTTTCAATATTTCCTGTAGAGCTGGTTTGGTGTTTACAAACTCTTTCAGTTTTTGTTTGTCCTGGAAGCTTTTAATCTCTCCTTCTTTTTTCAATGATAACCTAGCTGGATAAAGTATTCTTGGCTGCTTGTTTTTCTCGTTTAGTGCTCTGAATATATCATGCCAGTTCTTTCTGGCCTGCCAGGTCTCTGTGGATAAGTCTGCTGCCAATCTAATATTTTTACCATTGTATGTTACAGACTTCTTGTCCCGTGCTGCTTTCAGGATTTTCTCTTTGTCGCTAAGACTTGTAAATTTTACTATTAGATGGCGGGGTGTGGACCGATTCCTATTGATTTTGAGGGGTGTTCTCTGCACCTCCTGGATTTTGATGCTTGTTCCCCTTGCTATATTAGGGAAATTCTCTACACCAATTCTCTCCAGTATACCTTCTGTTCCTCTTTCTCTTTCTTCTTCTTCTGGAATCCCACTTATTCCAATGTTGTTTCATCTTATGGTATCACTTATCTCTCAAATTCTCCCCTCGTGGTCCAGTAGTTGATTGTCTCTCTTTTGGTCTGCTTCATTATTCCCTGCCATTTGGTCTTCTATATCACTAATTCTCTCTTCTGCCTCATTTATCCTAGCAGTAAGAGCCTCCATTTTTTATTGCACCTCATTAATAGCTTTTTTTATTTCAACTTGATTAGATCTTAGTTCTTTTATTTCTCCAGAAAGGGTTTTTATTTCTCCTGACAGGGTTTCTCTAATATCTTCCATGCCTTTTTCGAGCCCGGCTAGGACCTTGAGAATCGTCATCCTGAATTCCAGATCTGACATATTACCAATGTCTGTATTGATTAGGTCCCTAGCCTTCGGTCCTGTCTCCTGCTCTTTTTTTTGTGGTGAGTTTTTCCGCCTTGTCATTTTGTCCAGATAAGAATCCGCTGTTCTCCTTGTTAAGTGAACTTGGTCTTGGCTGGATTTCTTTGATCATCTGGGGGAGGGGCCTGTTGTAGTGATTCTCAGGTGTCTTTGCAGGGAGTTGCACCGCCCTTACCAGGGGCCGGGCTAAGTAATCCTCTCAGGTTTGCTTTCAGGAGCTTTTGTTCCCTGAAGGCGCTTTCTGTAGAGTTCCGGAGGATGGGAATGACAATGGCGGCCTCCCAATCTCCGGTTCAGAGGAGCCGAGAACTAGGGGCCCCAGTCTTCAGTGTGCCTTCAGAGAAAAGCGTTTAATCCCTCCAGTCTCCCTCGCCCACGTTTGCACCGGAGAGTGCGCGCACGCGTCAGCCCGCAGACACCGCGCGCCGCCCACAGACACTGCAGGCCCGCAGACCCCGCGGGCCACCGACACTGCGGGCAGCCGACACTGCGCGCACCCGCAGACCACGCGCTCCCGCAGACCGCGCTCAGAGAAAATCGTGCGTAAGCAGACCCGTCTCACTGGCTTCTAGGAGTGCTCCGAGCTCACCCAGCCTGTGACCAAGCGTCTCTGTCTCTGGCAGAGTACCCCCTGGAGTCTCCGAACCCCATAGATCCCTGAGCTCTCCCGGGTCGGAGTCTCCCCGGATCTTGTGGGGACCCCTCGCACAGAGCACCAGCCCGTGTCACAGAGCACCGGTCCGTGTCACAGACCACGGCTCTAGGAAACCTCGGCTCTGTTTCCGCAGCCGACTTCCCCGCTCTAATACCTGTGAGCCCTGCGACACTCAGACACCCCCGATCCTTCTGTGACCCCGTGGGACCTGAGTCCACGCTGTCCCCACGAGGTCTTCACCCCAGTTTAGCCTCTGGAGTGATGTCCCTCCGTGGAGCCGACTTTTAAAAGTCCTGATTTTGTGCTCCGCCGCTTGCCGGGAGCCGGCCCCTCCCCCTGGGGTCTATCTTCCCGTCGCGTTGGATTCACTTCTCCGCTGGTCCTACCTTTCAGAAAGTGGTCGATTTTCTGTTCCTAGAATTGTTGTTTTTCTTCTCTTCGATCTCCTGTTGGATTTGTAGGTGTTCGGAATGGTTTGATAGGCTATCTAGCTGATCTCCTGCTGGCTGATGTCGTCTCAGCCTCCTACTTCTCCGCCATCTTGACTACTCCCCCTCTATTTTTAATTTCTTAAGGAATCTCCACACAGTTTTGCAAAGTGGCTGCACCAACTTGCATTACCACCAACAGTGTAAGAGGGTTCCCCTTTCCTCACATCCTCTCCAACACTTGATGTTTCCTGTCCCATTAATTTTGGCCATTCTAACTGGTGTAAACTGGTATCTCAATGTGGTTTTGATTTGAATCTCACTGATGGCTAATGGTGATGAACATTTATTCATGTGTCTGTTAGCCATTTGTATGTCTTCTTTGGAGAAGTGTCTGTTCATGTCTTCAGCCCATTTTTTGTTGTGATTATCTGGATTTTGGGTGTTGAGCTTGAGGAGTTATTTATAGATCTTGAGTATCAGCCCTTTGTCTGTAGTGTCATCCGCAAATATCTTTGACCATTCTTTGGGTTGCTCCTTGTTTTGTTGACTTTCCATTGCTGTGCAGAAGCTTTGGATCTTGATGAAGTCCCAAAAGTTCATTTTTTATTTTGTTTCTTTTGCCTTTGGGATATGTCTTGAAAGAGTTTGTTGTAGCTGATGTTGAAGAGGTTATTGCCTTTGTTCTCCTCTAGGATTTTGATAGATTCCTGGCTCATGTTGAGGTCTTTTATCCACTGCTGAGTTTACTTTTGTGTATTGTGTAAGAGAATGGTTGAATTTCATTCTTCTACACATAGCTGTCCAAT
The DNA here is from genome assembly GCA_003697995.1 of Taxidea taxus jeffersonii. Classification (NCBI taxonomy): domain Eukaryota; kingdom Metazoa; phylum Chordata; class Mammalia; order Carnivora; family Mustelidae; genus Taxidea; species Taxidea taxus. Next base: position 76,732 of record RCUC01146359.1, on the reverse strand, counting down.
TTTCCCAGCACCATTTATTGCAGAACAGATTTGATTCTAACTTATGGCAGAAGCTGTCAGCTGAAAGTTACCTCACAGAGAGATTTGCTTTGTAAAGTGAGGGTAGTCTGGGGCCCTTGCATCGATAGTTCACACAGCATTTGGGAAATGGTGAGGTGTGGGCTGTGGTGATTTCAGGGCCCTTCTCTCTCGCGTAACAAAAGTTTGGGAATCTGCCAAGCTTCAGATCAGCAATCGGGGTGAAAATCCGGTCGGGATAGGGTTGAGGTTTCCTAGAGTTTACAGCCTCCCCCTTTCCTTCTCCTGCCACACTTCTTCCTGAGAACGCTTCTCTCTTCATGAAATCAGTTGTTTCTGCAGGGTTACATGCCAGCCGGACTGGGTTCTCAGCCTCTGCTAGAGGACACGTGCTGTTCCCTTTTTCTCGCTGTGGGGAAGCACACTGCTTGTTGCACCAGGGGCAGATGTCACTTGCCTGCCTGAAACAAGCGGAAAGGAGAAGGATTCATCCTTGAGAGTCTTGTAAAACAGATTTGATTCTACCTTAAGGCAGAAGCCGTCAGCTAAAAGTTCCTTCACAGAGACATTTGCTTTGTGAAGTAAGGGCAGTCTTGGGCCCTTGCGTTATTTCCTTCACACAGCCTTTGGGAAAATGTGAGGAGCGGGCTTTGTCATTTCAGGGCACTCTCCTCTTAAAGGAAGTTTAAGAACTCTCCTCTTGCTTAAAGAAAACTGGAAATGCTGCCTACCTTCAGATCAGTGGTGGGGGTGAAAAGCTTCTCCTGACACTGTGTTGGTTTCTTCGAGTTTGTAGCATCGCCCTTTGCTTCTGCAGCCACACTTCTTCCCTGGAACGCTTTTCTCTTCACGGTACCAGTTGTTTCTGTAGGGTTACATTCCAGCCAGACTGGGTTCTCTGCCTTTGCTAGAGGACATGTGCTCTCCCTTTCCCACACTGTGGGGAGGCCCAGTGCTTGTCGCATCAGGGGCAGATGTCCCTTGACTACCTGATACAAGTGTGAATGAGAATTATTCAGCTTTGAGAGTCTTGTAGAACAGATTTGATTCTTCCTTAAGGCAGAAGCAGTCAGCTGAAAGTTACATCACAGAGAGGTTTGCTTTGTAAAGTGAGGGCAGTCTGGGGCCCTTGCATCGATTGTTCACACAGCCTTTGGGAAAGGGTGAGGTGAGGGATGTGGTGATTTCAGGGCCCTTCTCTCTCACTTAAAAAGTTTTGGAATCTCTGCCTACATTCAGATCAGCAATGTGGGTGAATACCCAGTTGGGACAGGGTGGTGTTTCTTTGAGTTTGCAGCATCGCCTTTTCCTTCTCCCATGGCACTTCAACCTGAGAACGCTTCTCTCTTCATGAAACCAGCTGTTTCTGCAGGGTTACGTTCCATCCAGGCTGGGTTCTCGGCCTTTGCTAGAGGACATGTGCTGTTCCCTTTCCCACGCTGTGGGGAGGCACAGTGCTTTTTGTGTCAGGGGCTGATGTCTCTTGACTGCCTGAAAAATGGGGGAAGGAGAGTGATTGAGCCTAGAAAGTCTTGTAGCTCAGATTTGATTCTTCTTCCTGGGCTGAAGCCATCAGCAATAAGTTTCCTCAAAGAGAGGTTTGCTTTGTGAAGTGAGGGAAGTCTGGGGCCCTTGCATGGTTCGTTCACACAGCCTTTGGGGAAATGTGAGGAGCAGGCTTAGGTCATTTCAGGGCCCTTATTGTTTAATGAAAACTGTGGAAATGCTGCCTACCTTCAGATCAGCGATGGGGGTGAAAAGCCCACGGTCGTGACACTGGTGGTTTCCTCGAGTTTGCAGCGTTGCCCTTTCCTTCTCCTGCCGCACTCCATGAGAATGATTTTTTCTTCGTAGAACCAGTTGTTTCTGCAGGGTTATGTTCCAGCCGGACTGGGTTCTTGGCCTTTACTAGAGGACACGTGCCGTTCCCTTTCCCACGCTGTGGGGAGGCACAGTGCTTTTCGTGTCATGGGCAGATGTCTCTTGACTGCCTGAAACAAGCGGGAAGGAAAGTGATTGAGCCCAGAGAGTCTTGTAGCTCAGATTTGATTCTCCGCTGTGGACTGAAGCCATCAGCAGTATGTTTCCTCACAGAGAGGTTTGCTTTGCTAAGTAAGGGAAGTCTGGAGCCCTTGCATCGTACATTCAAACTGCGTAAGGGAAAATGTGAGGAGCGGGCTTAGGTCATTTCAGGGCCCTCTCCTATTGCTTAAAGAAAACTGTCAAAGTGCTGACTACCTTCATATCAGTATTGAGGGTGGAACGCAGGTGTCCTGACAGGGTGGTGGTTTCCTAGACTTTGCAGCATTTCCCTTTCCTTCTGCTGCCACACTTCCTCAACAGAATGCTTCTCTCTTCTCGAATTCAGCTGTTCCTGGAGGGTTGTGTCTGAGCCATACTGAGTTGTCAGCCTTTGGTATATGCCTCCTTTCCCATGCAGTTTGGATATTGCCTATGCCTTCAGGGGAACATGTGAGTTGCAAGGCTTTATCTCTCAGGGTTGTGTCTGGGTTCTGTACCTGCCACTTTCTTTATGCTTCCACATGTCAATGCAAAAACTCTCCTGAGTCCTTGGAACAATATGTTAGGTGAAAGATCCAGTCTACATGGTCTTTCTTCTCAGAGTGAGCTATACAGCAATTTCATTATGTTCCAAACCCCCATTTTAAATGTGGTTTTATTTTCAGGACAGAAGATCTCAGTGGAAAGAGTCAGAACTAATAGACTTGCTTTGCAAAGTTAAGTAAGTATATGACAGATGTCTTGTTCATTCACATAGCCTTTGAAAGAAGGCGAGACTCAGCATTTGGTAATTATATATCTGTTTCCTTCTGCTTTAGAAAAACTTTTGAAAGTCCTTCTACCTTCAGATCTGTGATGTTGGTGAAAGCTGGTGTCATGACAGGGTGGTATTTTCCTAGAGTTCGCTTAATCACCCTTCCCTTATGCTTTCACACTTCCTCATGGGAATGTTTCTATCTTCACGAAACAAGTTGTACCTGAAGGGTTGTGTTTAAGCCACACTGGTTCATTGGACTTTGGTATATGTCACCTCTCTCTCTCTCTTTTTAAATTAAAAAAATATATATATATTTTAAATTTCTTTTCAGTGTTCCAGAATTCATTGTTTATGCACCATACCCAGTGCTCCATGCAATACATGCCCTCCATAATCCCCACCACCAGGCTCACCCAACCTCCCACCCCTCCCCTCCAAAACCCTCAGTTTTTTTCTCAGAGTCCATAGTCTCTCATGGTTTGCCTCCCCTTCCAATTTCCCCCAACTCACTTCTCCTCTCCATCTCCCTGTGTCTTCCGTGTTATTCCTTATGCTCCACAAATAAGTGAAACCATATGATAATTGACTATCTCTGCTTGACTTATTTCACTCAGCATAATCTCTTTCACTCCCATCCATGTTGATACAAAAGTTGGGTGTTCATCCTTTCTGATGGAGGCATAATACTCCATTGTATATATGGACCATATTTTCTTTATCCATTTGTCTGTTGAAGGGCATCTTGGTTTTTGCCACAGTTTGGCGGCTGTGGCCATTGCTGCTATTAACATTGGGGTACAGATGGCCCTTCCTTTCACTACATCAGTATCTTTGGAGTAAATACCCAGTAATAAGTAGTAAGACCCTTCAATTTCAGCGTCATAGGGAAACTTTATTTTTAATTTCTTAAGGAATATCCTCACTGTTTTCCGAAGTGGCTGCACCAACTTGTATTCCCACCAATAGTGTAAGAGGTTTCCCCTTTCTCCATATCCTCTCCAACACTTGTTTACTGTCTTGTTAATTTTGGCCATTCTAACTGGTGTAAGGTGGTATCTCAGTGTGATTTTGATTTGACTCTCCCTGATGGCTAATGATGATGACCATTTTTTCATGTGCCTGTCACTCATTTGTATGTCTTCATTGGAGAAGTGTCTATTCATGTCTTCTGCCCATTTTTTTGACATGATTATCTGTTTTGTGTGTGTTGTGTTTAAGGACTTATTTATAGATCTTGGATATCACCCCTAGTCTGTAGTGTCATTTGTGAATATCTTCTCCCATTCCATCGGTTGCCTCTTTGTTTTGTTGACTGTTTCCTTTGCTGTGCAGAAGCTTTTGATCTTGAAGAAGTCCCAAAAGTTCATTTTCGCTTTTGTTTCCTTTGCCTTTGAAGACATATCTTGAAAGAAGCTGCAGTGGCTGATGTCGAAGAGATTATTGCCTATGTTCTACTCTTAGGATTTTGAAAGAGTCCTGCCTCACATTGAGGTCTTTTATTCACTTTGAGTTTATCTTTGTGTATGGTGTAAGAGAATGGTCGAGTTTCATTCTTCTACATGTAGCTATCCAATTTTCTCAGCACCATTTATTGAAGAAACTGTCTTTTTTCCACTGTATATTTTTCCTCCCTTGTCAAAGATTAGTTGACCATAGAGTTGAGGGTCCATATATGGGCTCTCTACTCTGTTCCACTGGCCTATGTGTCTGTTTTTGTGCTGGTACCAGGCTGTCTTGGTGATCACAGCTTTGTAGTAAGGCTTGAAATCAGGCAATGTGATGCCCCCAGTTTTGTTTTTCTTTTTCAACATTTCCATAGCAATGCAGAGTCTCTTATGGTTCCATACACATTTTAGGATTGTTCCAGAACTTTGAAAAATGCTGGTGAAATTTTGATCAGGATGGCATTGAAAGTATAGATTGCTCTAGTCAGTATAGACTTTTTTTGGGGGGGGTACATTAGCACTTTCATTATCTCACATAATTACCATTTCTTTTTTTGTGGTGACAATATTTAAGCTCTACTCTCTTAGCAACATTCGAAGGCAGTACGGATATTTTATCAGTGTTTATTCTTCTGATCCATGAGCATGGAATGCTTTTCCATCTTTTTGTGTATTCTTCAATTACTTTCATAAGTGTTCTGTAGTTTCTGAAGTACAGATGCTTTACCTCTTTAGTTAGGTTTATTCCCAGGTATCTTATGGTTCTTGGTGCTATAATAAACAGAATCAATTCTCTAATTTCCCTTCCTATATTTTCATTGTTAGTGTGTAAGAAAGCAACTGATTTCCATACATTGATTTTGTATCCTGCCACATTACTGAATTGCTATATGAATTCTAGTAGTTTGGGGTAGAGTCTTTTGGGTTTTCATATAATGTATCATGTCACCTATAAAGAGAGAGGGTTAGACTTCCTCTTTGCCAATTTGAATGCCTTTTATTTCTCTTTTGTTGTCTGATTGTTGTTGCTAGGACTTCTAATATTATGTTGAACAAGAGTGGTGAGAGTCACCATCTTTGTTGCATTCCTGATCTCAAAGGCAAGGCTGTCAGCCTTTCCCCATTGAGGATGCTATTTGTTGTGGGTTTTTCATAGATTTTGTGAAGCTAAGGAATGTTCCCTCTATCCCTATACTTCAAATCATTTTAATCAGGCATGGATCCTATATCTTTTCAAAGGCTTTTTCTGCATCAATTGAGAGGACCATGTGGTTCTCTCTTCTCTTACTGATTTGCTCTATCACATTGATTGATTTGCGAATGCTGAACCACCCTTGCATCCCATGGATGAATCCCACATGTTCATGGTGAATAATCTTTTTAATGTACTGTTGGATCCTATTAGCTAGGATCTTGTTGAGAATCTTAGCATCCATATTCATCAGGGATATTGGTCTGAAATTCGTCTGGAATGTTCTTTATGTGTCTATGAGGTCCACCTGGTTGAATGTGTTATTCAATGCTCTTGTTTCTTTATTGATTTTTTGCTTGGATGATCTGTCTATTACTGAGAGTGCCAGGTTAAGATCCACTACTATTAATGTATTCATATCAATATGACTCTTTATCTTGATTAACAGTTGTCTTGTGTAGTTGGCTGCTCTCATATTTGGGGCATAAATATTTACAATTGTTAGATCATCTTGGTGGATAGACACTTTAAGAATGATGTAGTGTCCTTCTATATCTCTGACTACAGTCATTAGCTTAAAATCTAATTTATCTGATGTGAGGATTGTTATCCCAGCTTTCTTTTGAGGCTCATTGGGATGAAAGATGCTTCTCCATCCCTTCACTTTCAGTCTGGATTTATCCTTAAGTTCAAAATGGGTCTCTTGTAGACACCACATCGATGGGTCCTGTTGTTTTATCCAATCTGCAACCCTGTGCCATTTTATGGGAGCATTTAGGCCATTCACATTGAGAGTGATTATTGAGAGATACTTTTTTATTGGCATCATGTTGCCTGTGAAGTCCTTGTTTGTATAGATTGTCTCTGTAAATTTCTGTTCTATGACACTCTTCGGTTCTTTCTTCTTTTATAGATCCCCCCCCCTTAATATTTCTTGTAGTGCTGGCTTGGTGGTCACATACTATTTTATACTTTGCCAGTCTTAGAACTCTTTATCTCTCTATCCATTTTGAATGTCAGCCTTACTGGATAAAGTATTCTTGGCTGCATCTTCTTCTTATTTAGTACCCTGAATATGTCTTGCCAACCCTTTCTGGCTTGCAAGGTTTCTGTGGACAGGTCTGATGTTATTCTGATGGACTGCCTATGTACATAAGGAATCTCTTCCCCCTAGCTGATCTCAAGAGCTCCTGTCTAAAATTATTATTCATCAGTTTCACAATGAGGTGTCTCGAGGTCTTTCTAGATACCATGATCTTGGGGGGAGACCTTTCTGCCTCTAGTACATGAGCACTGGTTCCATTCACTAGATTGGAAAAAATTTCATGGATAACTTGACAACTATATCTTCTAGTCTTCTTTCTTTCTCCTCTCCCTCAGGGATCCCAATAATTCTGACGTTGGAACATTTCATGGCATCATTTATTTCCCTAATTCTGTTTTCATGGCTTCTAAGCTGTTTGTTCCAAGCCTCCTCTTGATCCTTTTTCTCTACCAGTGTGTCTTCTAGATCACTAATTCTATCTTCTGCCTCAGTTACTCTACCTGTTAGAGAATTTAGATTAGGTTGAATTTCATTGATAGCATTTTTAACTTCTTCCCAGGTGGCTTTCACTACTTCCCTAATCGATTCCATGTTTTCATTAATGGATTTCTCCAACCTAGCCATTGCTTGGATAATTGTCAGCCTGAATTACCTTTCTGACATACTGTTTATGTACATATCCAACAGCTCTGGTGGAGAGGGCACAGTCTCTGAATTTTTCCTCTGTTGGGCATTCCTCCTCCCAGCCATTTTGGTGAGAGGTGTTTGAAGCGATGTGTAGCTGAATATGTAAACTGTGATCCAGGCAAGGTGCGTCCTGGAACACTTCTGAGCAATCGGAAATTACCACCAAAAAGAAAGAAAAAAGAAAAAAAGAGAGAGAGACAGAAAATAAAAAAAGAAGACCCAGCCAGAATGGGCCCCAAATGTAAGATTTTTAAGGTATATGAGCAAAAAAAGACAAAGGAAAATACTGACAGAAGTAAATGACAAGAAAAAAAAAAAAAAGAACCCAGTCAAAAGGAAGCCCAAGTGTAAGATTTATATGTACCAGAACAAAAACAAATACACAGAAACACAGACAGAAAAAGATGGGAGGGTTGTTATAAATCCTCAGTGTGGGCGAGGAAGGTTATTTTGATTCTTCCTGGGTGTATCTTGGTATCTTTGTTAAAGGATTCAAATTTCCAGAGATAAAGAGAGATTAAAACTGGTTTATATATAGGGGTAGTATTGATTAGGGAAAGAGGATTATTTTTAATCATATATCTACATGTATATTAAAAAATAGAAAAGCAAAAGAAAAACATAGGTATATGTATGAAAAAAGTTCAAGTTAAAAGGCTATAATGGAATTTGTTGTATTGAACCTCTCATTGTAATGGTAAATGTTAAAAAAATTAAAAAATGAGAATAGTGAGAACAAATTAAAAATAAAAGTTGTATCTATGAAATATACAGGTTTTAGGGCAATACCAGGAGCTTAATATCTTCTTTTCCTCTGATATTGGGGATTTATAGTTTTATGGGGACCCTGTGGTGGCTGTCTTCCAGTTTTTTGGGCTGGCTTTCTGGGGGAGGGGGCTGCCGCATTGTTTTTCAGCCAGTCTTCCTTAGGTTGAGTCCTCCTGCTACTATCAAGGGACTGGGGTCTGTTGAAACCAGTTTTTCAGGCTTTGTTCTCTGGAGATTTTTGTTCCTTGGTGGCTTTTTGTGGCTTTTAGGAGATTTAGTGGAAAGCAAACTGCATCCAGGCTTCCACCTCAGAGAGAAGCCTCAGTCTGTTACCTCTGGTTGGTCCAGAACACACAGACTCCCCCTCTGCAAAATTCCCTGAGCCTTCTATAGGCAGTGCTCAGTCACTGTCTAGGGGTTGCACAAAGCACCCCTGCTTGTCTCTGCACCCCCATGCTACTAAAACCGCGAGCAATATTGGTCCAAAAAGCCCGCTTCCAGTGGCCGCCTTTCCTGGGACTGTGGTAGACCAGATATAGCTCGCTGAGATTTTCCAGCCTGAGCTGGGAGTGTTCAGACTCCCAGCCGGTACCTAGCACCCACTGGCAAACACCCACACAGAGTACTCTCAGGCATGGGCAGGGAGCGTGGTTCAATCCCTGGTCATGCAGTGCACGTGCAGAGTGCAAAAAGCTGTGGTTTTAAAGAGTGCTGGCTGCTGCACACATCAGGCTCCCTCACGTGCTGGGGGGTGCCTGGCCCGACACAGGTGCAGGTTGTGGGTGGCTCAGGGACCAAGGCCTGGAGGCTTTGCTGCACTCTCCCTGGAAGGGTGGTCTTTGGTGGTGGTCATCCTGGGTCCGTGGGCTTAGGCCTGTGCCTCTGCCCGCCAAATTCTACCAGTTGCTCCTTCAGATGTTTTGCTCTTTTTGAATGCTTTTAACCAGACTCCAAGTTAATGCTGGACCCCAGACATAAGGCACTCTTGTATTGGAGTAGTGCTTTCCACTGGGTCACTCCTGGTGGCTCCCTCCCCCTTTTGTTTATACTCAGATATCTGTCTGATTCCTACTCGCTTTACTTCTTATCTGGCATCTTCTGCCCCCGTAGAGATCCAGAAGTGTATAATCCTACATCTCATGCTGGTTTCATTGGTATTAAGAGTGTTCTGGTAGATAATTAGCTCACTTTAGGTGACCAGTTGAAACAGGCTCTTACTTCTCCACCATCTTGTCCCTGCTCCCTACCTTCAGAATAGTGATAGTCATGAAAAGCCAGTGTCATGACATGGTGGTGTCTTATTAGAGTTTGATGCATTGCTGTTTCTTTATGTCTGCATGCTTCCTCGTAAGAATTCATCTATTTTCATGAAACAAGTTATTCCTGGAGGATTGCTTTCCTGACAGGATGGGTTCTCAGGCTTCGTTATACGGCACGTCCTTTACACTTTCCCACTCAGTTGGGAAATTTCTACATGCTTCAGGGGAAGATGTGAGTTTTAAGGCTATTTCTCTCAAGGGTTGTGTCTTGGGGTTAACTACATGACACTTTCCTCATGCTCCCACTGGTACACTTGAAAACTCCAAACTCCCTGAAACAAGCTGTTAGGTGAACGATCCAGTCTAGAGTGTCTTGTTTCTCAGGATGAGGTAAACAGACCTGTCTTTATGCTCCCACACCCCCTTTTGAAACATGAATTCTATATTCATGACAGAGGATGTCAGTGGAACGCCATCCTACACACAGACATGCTTTGCAAAGATAAGTAAGTATATGGCACTTGCTTTGTTTATTCACACAGCCTTTGGAACAAGGTGAGGCTTGGTCTTTGGTAAGTATTTGGCTAGATCCTTCTGCTTGCACACAAATGTTTGAAATTCCTTCTACCTTCAGATCAGTGATGTTCATGGAAAGCCTGTGTCTGGTGGTTATTTACACATGCTGCATAACCCTTTCACCCTTTCCTTATGCCTCCACACTTCTTCATGAGATAGCTTCTATCTTCACAATGGAAATAATTCCTGGGGAATTGCCTTCAAGCCAGACTGGCTTCTTGGTCTTTGGTATATGGCACTTCCCTTACCCTTTCCCATGCAGTTGGGACATTGTTGGTCATTACAGAAGATATAAGTTGGAAGGCTCTTTCTCTAAAAGGTTTTGTCTTGGGGTTTAGTATAAACCCCTTTTCTCATGCTTCCAAAGTTCTATTCAAAATCTCTCATGACTCCATGAAACAAGATGTTAGGTGAATGAGTCAGCCTAGAGAGTCTTGTTTCTCAAAGTGAAGGTAATGGCACTTCCATTACGCACCCATTCCCCTTTTTATAATGTGACTCAATTTTCAGGACAGAAGACATCATTGGACTCCTTCCTTACACACAGATTTGCTTTTGAAACTTAGGTAAGTATAAGACAATTGCCTTATTCAGTCACACAGCCTTTGAAACAAGGTGAGGCTCAGGCTTCGGTAAGTGTTTGGCCGTTTCCTTCTGCTTCAGCACCGATTTTTGAAACTCCTTTTACTTTCAGGACAGTGATGTTCATGGAAAGGCTTGTCATGACTGGGAGCTGATTTCTTAGAGTTCACTGCCTAGGCCTTTGCTAATGCCTCAACACTTCCTCATGAGAATACTTTTATCTTCATGAAACAAATTATTCCTGGAGTGTTGCCTTCAAGCCAGACTGGGTCCTTGGTCTTTGATATATGGCACCTCCTTTACATTCTCCCAAGCAGTTGGGACATTTCTAGGTGCTCCAGGAGAAGATTTGAGTTGTAATGCTGTATATCTGAAGGTTTGTGTCTTGGGGTTAAGTACATGCCACTTTCCTCATGCTTCCACAGATACATTCAAAATCTGTCCTGACTCCCTGAAACAAGATGTAAGGTGAATGATTCAGCCTAGAGAGTCTTGTTTCTCAGAATGAAGTATGTAGAACTTTTATTATGCTCCCACACATCTCTTTTGAGATTTGATTCTATTTTCAGGACAAAAGACATCAGTGGAAAGCTGCCTTATACACAGATTTGCTTTGCAAAGTTAAGTAAGTATATGGCACTTGCCTTGTTCATTCATACAGACTTTGGAACAAGGTGAGGCTAAGGCTTTAGTAATTATATGGCCGTTTCCTTCTCCTTTTGCACAAACTTCTGAAACTCCTTCTTATAGCTCAGTGAAGTTCATGGAAAGCCAGTGGCATGACAGGTCATGGTTTCTTAGAGTTCACTTCATCGCCTTTTCCTTATGCCTCCACACTTCCTCATGAGAATGCTTTTATCTTCATGAAACAAGTTGTTTATCTTCATGAAACAAAGTTGTTTCTGGCGGGTTGTGTTTAAGCCAGAATGTATTCTCAGACTCTGGTAGGCACCTCCCTTAGGCTTTCTCATGCAGTTGGGACAGTGGTTGTCACTTTAGGGGCAAATGTGAGTTGTAAGGCTCTCTCTCTCTCTCTCTCTCAAGGGTTGTGTCTTTGGGTTAAGTACATGGCACTCTCTTCATGCTTCCACAGATACATTTGAAAACTCTCCGGACCCTCTGAAACAAACTGTTTGGTGAATGATCCTGTCTACAGTCTTGTTTCTCAGGGTGAAGCAAATGGTCATGTCTTTATGCTCCCACACTTTCTGTTGTAATGTGATTCTCTTTTCAGGACAGAAGACATTAGTGGAAAGCTGGCATGCACACAGACATGCTTTGCAAAGTTAAATAAGTATATGGCACTTGCCTTGTTCTTTCACAGGAACAGGATGAGGCTCAGGCTTTGGTAATTTTTTTGGTGGTTTCCTTTTGCTTTAGCACAAACTTTTGTAACTCCTCCTATCTTTAGATCAGTGATATTCATAGAAAGCTGGTGTCATGACTGGGTTGTGGTTTCTTAGAGTTTTGCTACATCCCCATTTTCTGAGGCCTCCTCAATCCTAACAGAATGATTCTATCTTCTCAAAAACAGTTGTTCTTGGAGGGTTGCATTCTAGTCAGACTGGGTTCTCAGACTTCAGTACATGGCACCTTCTTAAGCTTTCCCTCATAGCTGGTACACTGGTTGCCACTTCAGGTTAATATTTGAGTTGTAAGGCTATTTTTCTCAAGGGTTGTGTCTTGGGGTGAAGAACATGCTACTTTCCTTATGCTAGCACAGATACATTATAAAACTTCTGACTCCATCAAACAAGATGTTAGGTAAACAATTCAGTGTAGAGTCTTGTTTCTCAAGGTGACATTTATGGCACTGTCTTTATCCTCCCACTCCCCTTTTTTAAAAGTGGTTCTATATTCAGGGCAGAGGACGTCAGTGGAAACCTGCTGTATACACAGTCTTGCTTTGGAAAGTTAAGTATACGACACTTGCCTTGTTCATTCACACAGCCTTTGAACAAAGTGAGGCTTGGGCTTGATAAGTATATGGCTGTTTCCTTCTACATTAGAACAAATTTTGAAAAATGTTCTATCTTTAGAGCAGTGATGTTCATGGAAAGCATTGTCATCACAGGGTGGTGATTTCTTTGAGTTTGCTGCATCGCCCTTTCCTTTTGCCTCCAAACTTCTTCAGGAGAATGTTTCTATCTTCATGAAACAATTTGTTTATGGAAGGTCGCCTCCAAGTCAGAATGGGTTCTTGGACTTCTGTATATGGCACATCACTTATGTTTCCCTTGATTTTTTGACACATTTCTTGTCACTTCAGGGGAAGATGTGAGTTGCAGGGCTGTTTCTCTCAAGGTTTGTTTCTTGCGTTATGTTCATGCCACTTATGCTTCCACAGGTACACTCAAAAACTCTCCTAAATACCTGACACTAGTTGTTAGTTGAACAATCCAGTCTAGAAACTTGTTTCTCAGATTGAAGTATAGAGCACTTTCATTATGCTTCCACACACCCTTTTGTAACATGATTCTCTTCAAGAAAGAAGACATTAGTGAAATCTCCCATACAGACATGCTTTGCAAAGTTAAGGAAGTATATGGCACTTGCCTTTTTTATTCTCACAGCCTTTGGAACAGGGTGTGGCTCAGGCTTCAGTAATTATATGGCCATTTCCTTCTGCTTTAGCAAGAACTTTGAAACTCCTCTACCTTCAGATCAAATATGTTATTGGAAAGCCCATGTCATGACAACGTGATGGTTTCTTAAGAGTTCACTGCAACACCCTTTCCTTATGCCTTCTCACTTCCTCAGAAGGATGCCTCTGTCTTTACAAAACGTGTTGTTCCTGGAGTGTTGCATTTAAACCATACGGGTCCTCAGACTTCAGTATATGGCACCTCCCTTAGGCTTTCCCAAGCAGCTGGGACATTGCTTGTTGCTTCAGGGGAAGATCTGAGTTGTTAGACTGTATATCTGAAGGTTTGTGTCTCGGGGTTAAGTACATGCCACTCTCCTCATGCTTCTACAGATACATTTCACAACCCTCTTTATTCCTTGAAACAAGATGTTAGGTGAATGATTCAGCCTAGAGAATCTTATTTCTGGGAGTGAAGTATAGGGCACTTTCATTATGCTCCCACACCCACTTTTGTAACATGATTTTATTTTCAGGAGAGAAGACATCAGTGGAACTCTGTTGATACATACTCACTTTGCAAAGTTATGTAAGTATGTGGCACTTGCTTTGTTCATTCACAAAGCCTTTGGAACAAGGTGAGGCTCAGGCTTTTGTAACTATAAGGCAGCAGCTTCCTTCTGCATTAGCACAAACTTTGAAACTCTTTCTACCTTTAGATCAGTGATGTTTGTGGAAAGCCATTGTCTTCATAGGGTGGTGTTTTCTTAGATTTCACTGCATCACCCTTTCCTTACGCCTTCACAGTTCCTCAGGAGAACACACCTATGTTTAAAAACAACTTGTTCCTGAATGGTTGTGTTTAAGCAGACTATGTTCTCAGACTTCAGTATATGGCACATCCCTTATGCTTTCCCTCACAGTCAAGCCATTGCTTGTTGCTTCATGGGAAGATGTGAGTTTCAAGGCTGTTTCTCTCAAGGGATGTGTCGTGGAATCAAGTACATGCCACTTTTCTTATGCTTCCACAGGTATACTCAAAAACTCTCCTGACTCCCTGACACATGATGTTAGTTGCACAATACAGTCTAGAGAGTCTTGTTTCTCAGAGTGAAGTATAGGGCACTTTCTTTATGCCTCCACACCCACTTTTGAAAAATTATTCTGTTTTCAGGATAGAAGACATCAGTGGAAATCTGCCAAACTGTCTTGCTTTGCAAAGTTAAGTAAGTATATGGCACTTGCCTTGTTCATTCACACAGGCTTTGGAACAAGTTGAAACCCAGGCTTTGGTGTATATGGCCATTTCCTTTTGCTTTTGTATAAACTTTTGAAACTCTTCTTCTGTGAGATCAGTGATGATCATGGAATGCCAGTGTCATGACAGGGTCATGGCTTCTTAGAGCTCACTGCATCTCCCTTTCCAGATGTCCCCACACTTCCTCAAAAGAACCTTTCTATCTTCATGAAATAAGTTGTTCCCAGAGGGTTGCATTCTATCCAGAATGGGTCCTCAGATTTCAGTATATGGCACCTCCTTTATCCTTTCCCATGCAGTTGGGACATTGCTTTTCACTTCAGGAGATGTTGTGAATTGTAAGGCTATTTCTCTCAAGGGTTGTGTCTTGATGTTAAGTACAAGCCATTTCCCCTATCCTTCCATAGATACATTCAAAAACTCTGCTGACTCCTTGAAAGAAGATGTGAGGTGAAGATATTTGCAAATGACAGTACAGACAATGGGCTGGTATCTAAAATCTATAAAGAACGTCTCAAACTCAACACACACAAAACAGATAATCATTTCAAAAAAATGAGCAGAAGACATGAACAGACACTTCTCCAAAAAAGATGTACAAATGGCTAATGGACACATGAAAAAATGGTCATCTTCATTAGCCATCAGTAAAATTCAAATGAAAACCACAATGAGATATCACCTTACATCAGTTAGAATGGCCAAAATTAACAAGACAATAAACAACAAGTGTTAGAGAGGATGTGGAGAAAGGGGAACCCTCTTACACTGTTGGTGGGAATGCAAGTTGGTGTTGCCGCTTTGGGAAACAGTGTGGAGATTCCTTAAGAAATTAAAATTAGAGCTTCCCTATGACCCTGCAATACAGATGTAGTGAATAGAAGGGCCATGTGTACCCCAATGTTTATAGCAGCAATGGCCACAGTCACCAAACTGTGGAAAGAGCCAAGAAGACCTTCAACAGACCAGGGGATAAAGAAGATATGGTTGATATATACAATGGGGTATTATGCCTCCATCAGAAAGGATGAATACCCAACTTCTGTATCAACATGGACAGGACTGGAAGAGATTATGCTGAGTGAAATAAGTCAAGCAGAGAGGGTCAATTATCATATGGTTTCGCTTATTTGTGGAGCATAAGGAATAACATGGAAGACATGGGGAGATGGAGAGGAGAAGAGAGTTGGGGGAAATTGGAGGAGGAGACAAACCATGAGAGCCTGTGGACTCTGAGAAACAAACTGAGGGATTTGGGGGAGGAGGATGGGGGTTGGGTGAGCCTGGTGGTGGGTATTATGGAGGGCACGTATTGCATGGAGCACTGGGTGTGGTGCGTAAACAATGAATTCTGGAACACTGAAAAGAAATTAAAAAGAAAAGAAATGGAGGAAAAAATAAAATAATAAGTTTTTGAAAAAGGAGGGCATGTATTTCATGGAACCCTGGGTGTGGTGCATAAACAATGAATCTTGGAACACTGAAAAAAGAAAATAAATATTAGAAAAAAGAGCCTATGCATTAATGCTTTACAAAAGCAGGTAATTAGGATACAGCTTCTTTCTCCTGTTATACTTTGGGTCTATAAGCATCTCTTAGAATAAGCTGATCAATTAGCATAAAGCCATAAACCCACAAATTAAGATAACTTAATCAGGGTTTAAGAGATAGATTATAGCAAAATACCCATTTTTGTTGGCTGAAGGCATTCTTGCTTATATTTATTCAAATTTTAATCAATTTTATTAATAACCAAGTGACCTGAGAAAAATTCATGTAAAATGCAGTGGCCTGATGTGGTACTTGTATGAAGAATGACAGACCCAAAAGAATAAAGTATTTCAAGTAGAAATAATTTTAATAACATCATCATCAATGTTCTGACTTCTGTCACTGATACTCAATTATTTCTACCAAATAAGATAGCCTACTTGTTTTAAGATTTTTGCTGAAAGCATCTTATTTGTTTCTACTATTCCATGACTTTCTAATTTTTTCGACATAATCTTAGAGTGAATACTTCTTAAATGCTTACTCTGAAGGCAAATTATAAATATTTTACTGAAAATGCTATATATGTGGAATGTGCTGGAGTACTGAAATAGGCACTACAGAGAGATAATAAAGTACTATGGGGAGATAATAAAGGATAAGACATAATTTCAAATGTTAATGAGAGTTAATGCTATGTCTGTAATGCAAGATAGGAGAACCCTATAAGTTAACAGTGTCAGAGGAAAATTAATTGGAAAGATCCAGCAAGTTTGGAAATCTGTACACAGAGGTATGTTCGGATAAAAACTGTAAAAGCTGTGTCTTGCTACATGTAAATTATATCCTTTTCATAAATATCACTCTAATGATACAAAATATAAAAGCAAGTTTTAAAATTTAAGGAGTGGTGTGTACCTGAGAATCTATATAACACAATTTTTATTTTCATACCACTTCTCCTAAAGTCCCACATAAGAGAAGAAAAATGCATCAATACTTGCAGTGTCTCTCCAATTGTTACATCCACATTTTGGAGATACTATAGTACTTTGTGTGTTTATTGAAAAGACAATGTTTCTTTAAGCTCATGAGGTTTAGCTTTCTATTCTTCCCTATCACAGTCATCTCTGTATTTGTTAGAGCTTTTGCTGCATAACAACAAAAACAGTGAATTTAAATAAGTATTGCACAATACATAATTTTACAGGGAAGCTATTTGGATTGTGCTCACCTGGGTTGTTCTTCTGGTCTCAGTTGGACTCATTCTTGCTGCCAGGTCTACAAAGGGATAGGTAGACAAGGATGACCTCAGCTGGGATGGAATTTTTCTGACTCATGTGGTTTTTTAAATCCCCCAATAGACAGGCCTGGACTGGTCAACATTTTGGCTGGAAAGAACTATTGGGGGACAAGTAAAATCACTCAAGATTTTTGAACCTGAGGTTCCAAACTGGCACATTATCCCTTATACAAACTATGAGACCAACATAAATAAAGGGGAAGAGAACAGAATTCTTTAATGGGAAGATCTGAAGAGTTATAGTTGACAATGTCATAGATACTGGAAGAAGTGAAGGATTGTAGTCATGCTTGCAATCTCTCTGACCTGATCTGGTTCCTTTTCTTCAGTAACTAAAGACTTTTTCCTGGATTCATATAATCATTGATCAGTCTTACTGGTATTCTTATGTCCATGCATCACTCTAAGTTCTCAGGATCTTAACCTGTTCATCACCAAAGACCTTCACCTCCATGTCACATTGGTCATATGTTTACTTTCCATATACTGAATCTATTTTCAGTGAAACAGATCTACCTCGGAAGTATCAGAAATAAACACTCCATTTCCTGACATAATCTCAATTTTGGATCTTATCACAACCTAAACCTTATTCACTGACATTCTTAGCCTTTCTTATAGCCCTTTAATACTTCTCCCTGTATATTAGCTCCCTTCCTATTTACTTCCTCTATTTCTTAGATTCTACACTAAATCTTATTAATCACTATTCTGGTTATGGTGGTGGGCATTAAGAAGGTGATATGATGTGATGAGCAGTGGGTATTATATAAACTAATGAATAATTGAATGCTACATCAAAAATTAATTGTTTATTCTATATTGTCTAATGAATTTAAATTAAAAATGTTAACTGGAGGGGAAGATGAACCATGAGATACTGTGGACTCTGAGAAACAAACTGAGAGTTTTGGAGGGGAGGGGGTTGGTTTGAGTGAGCCTTGTGGTGGGTATTAAGGAGGGCACGTGTTGCATGGAGCACTGGAAGTGATGCATAAACAATGAATCTTGGAACACTGGAAAAATAAAGTTTAAAGAATGTTTATTTGAAAAAAAATTTAAAATACATATCACCAATCTTACAGTCTAGGTGTTTTTCCTTAAAAAAAAAATAATGTCCACAAGGAAAACTAATATTCAGTAAGACGTTAGGGACAAAACTGCACTTATAAAGCCACACAACTTAAAACATGTCCTATGTGGCAATCATTATATCAGACAAATTAGATTTTAAGCCAAAGACTATAAATAAGAGATGAGGAAGGACACTATATCATACTCAAAGGGTCTGTCCTTTCTTGATCAAAACTCTTCAAAGTATAGGGATAGAGGTAATATACCTCAATATCATAAAAGCCACCAGTGAAAAACCCACAGTAAATATTCTCAATGGGGAAAAACTGAGAGCTTTTCCTTTGAGATCAGGAAGATGACAGGGCTGTCCACTATCACCACTGATTCAGCAGAGTACTAGAAGTCCTAGCCTCAGCAATCAGACAACAAAAGGAAATAAAAGGCATCTGAATAGGCAAAGAAGAAGTAAAACTCCCACTCTTTGCAGATGATATGATACTGTATGTGGAAAATCCAAAAGATTCCACTCCAAAACTGCTAGAACTCAAAGAGAACTTCACTAAAGTGTCAGGATATAGAATCAAAGCACAGAAATCAGTTGCATTTCTATAAACAAAACAAGACAGAAGAAAGAGAAATTAAGGAGTCAGTTCCATTTACAATTGTACCCAATAACATAAGATAACTAGGAATAAACCTAACCAAAGAGGCAAAGAATTTGTACTCAGGAAACTATAGAGTACTCATGAAAGAAGTTGAGGAAGACATAAAGAAATGGAAAAACATTCCATACTCTTGGATTGGAAGAAAAAAAATATTGTGAAAATGTGTTACCTAGAGCAATCTAGACACTTAATGCAATCTCTATCAAAATACCATGAACTTTTCTCACAGAAATGGAATAAATAATCCTAAAATTTATGTGGAACCAGAAAAGACCCCGAATAGCCAGAGGAATGTTGAAAAAGAAAGCCAAAGTTGGCAGCATCACAATTCCAGATTTCAAGCTCTGTTATGAAGCTGTAATCATCAAGCCAGTATGGTACTGGCACAAAAACAGACACATATATCAATGGAACAGAATAGAGAGCCGAGAAATGGACCCTCAACTCTGGTCAACGAATTTTTGATAAAGCAGGTAAGAACGTCCAGTGGAAAAAGTCTCTTCAACACATGGTTTTGGGAAAATTGGGCAGCCACATGCAGAAAAACGACAATGGACCATTTCCTTAAACCACACACAAAAGTACACTCAAAATGGATGAAAGTCCTCAATGTGAGGCAGGAATTCATCACAGGCAGCAATCTCTTCTATGTCAGCCACAGCAACTTCTTCATAGAAACATTGCCAAAGGCAACGGAAGAAAGGGCAAAAATGAGCTATTGGACTTCATCAAGATAAAGAGCTTTTGCACAACAAATGTGAGAGTCAACAAAACCAAAAGACAATTGACAAAATGGGGAAGATATTGGCAAAGGACATATCAGATAAGGGGCTAGTATCCAAAATCTATAAAGAACTTATCAAACTCAACACCCAAAGAACAAATAATCCAATCAAGAAATGGGGAGAAAACATGAACAGACATTTCTGCAAAGAAGACATCCAAATAGCCAACAGACAAATGAAAAAGTGCTCAACGTCCCTCAGCATCAGGGAAATACAAATCAAAACAACAGTGAGACACTACCTCACACCAGTCAAAATGGCTAAAATTAACCAATCAGGAAATGACATGTGTTGGTGAGGATGCAGAGAAAGGAGAACCCTTTTACATTTTTGGTGGGAATAGAAGCTAGTGCATAGACTCTGGAAAATGTATGGTGGTTCCTCCAAAAGTTGAAAATAGAGGTACTTTGTGACCCGGCAACTGCACTACTGGGTATTTACCCTAAAGATACAAATGTAGTGATCCAAAGGGGCAAGTGCACCCAAATGTATGGGTAGTGTCCACAATAACCAAACTATGGAAAGAGCCTAAATGACAATCAACAGATGAATGGATAAAAAAGATGAGGTATATGTACAGAATGGAATACTATGCAGCCATCAAAAATAAAATCTTACCATTTGCAATGACATGGTTGGAACTAGAGTATTATGCTAAGGGGAATAGGTCAGTCAGAGAAAGAGAATTATCATATGATCTCACTGATATGAGGAATTTGAGAAACAAGACAGAGGATCATAAGGGAGGGAAAAATGAAACAAGATGAAACCAGAGAGGGAGAAAAACCATAAGAGACACTTAATCTCAGGACTGAAACTGAGGGTTGCTGAAGGGGAGAGATTAGGAGAGATAGGGTGGCTGGGTGATGGACATTGGGGAGGGTTTGTGCTATGGTGAGTGCTGTGAATTGTGTAAGACTGATGACTCACAGACCTGTAACCCTGCAACAACTAATACATTATATGTTAATTAAAAAAAACCATGTCTGATGCAGATTTAGCTCTCTTCTGCTTTGCAGTTCATTTATTGACCTCTGCCACAGCAGTTGTTACTGTTTTAGAGTATATGGATGTATTTTTCTGTTTGTTTGTTTATTCTGTTTTAGCTTAACCAGGAGATTATTAAAACAAAAGAAGAGTAAGTACATTTACAAAAAGACATAGGCAATAAAACTTTCCTTGTGATCTTTTGGCACATTAATTTGAAACTGCACCAGCAATATTTGATTGTTTCCCCCTTCACCCTCTGAAGCCTCCTACCATGCTATCTTACCTCACCTACTTGGAGAAGCCTAGAAGAGCACAGTAAATCCTTGGATATTTCCTAAGCCAGTAATCATTTTTAACTTTTCAGAAATAAAGGAACAAAATACTAACAACCTATACAAAAACAGAAATCCTGAGAATGAGTTCTATTTATGGAGGTCAAGTAGTAAAATATGGCCTTTAAGAGGGACAGAATGACAGCCCAACTTACATCACTGATAATTGAATGTGTTTAAATTCTTAGACTGGTGAAATCTTCTGGTTATACAAGTACAAAATCTTCTTGTAAAAAATGTATTTCATTTTCTACATCTGATGCTACGTGCTACCAGTCACTTATTTCACTTTTAAAAATAAATGCACTTTATTCTTCTACCTCAAACATCATTATTTTATTTAAATTTCTGGGTAAACAAACAAAGCACTTAAAACAGAGAAGGGCACTTAGGTTCATGAAAATCATCCTTTTATCCAGGTCACAGTGCTAATAAATTTTATGTTCAATTTGAACATAAATTTTCCAGTACTTAAACTTTCTATTCCCTACACTATAAGATTAGAATTAATCAAATCACATATCCTTAAAAATAGTTATTTTCCTTTATTGTTCTTCTTAGTAGCTAGACACCTAAGCATCATTGTCTAAGCCAAATCAACAAACAAAACAAAATAAAACAAAATGATATTTCTCCCATTCTATCACCTGTTCAGCTTCTGAAGCGGAGCTATCTTGAAAGGAAGATCATCTATTAATGCTTACTCCACCATCCTTTGATGGACTCACCATAGGGTCAGTGATCAAATCAGTAGAAATATGCCCTTTAAAAAATAACTATAATATGGTAAACAAATGAGACTCCAATGAAAAACAGAAAGGGGCATTACAAGTAATCTATCTTAGAAATGGTCTACAATAGAGGTGTCTGGGAGGCTCAGTCAGTTAAGCATCTACCTTCAGCTCAGGTGATGATCCCAGCATCCTGGGACTCAGCCTTGCATTGGGCTCCCTGTCCAGTGGGGAGTCTGTTTCTCTCTGCCCCTTAGCCCCTCTTCCTTCTCATGATCTCTCTCTCTCTCTCTCAAATAAATAAAATATTAAAAAAGATAAAGGGGTTACAATATAAGCCTTTGTGTTATATTAACTATTTTAAACAGAAAAGTTCCTCTTCTTCTCAAATTAAGAGTCTTTTTAATCACCATAGTTCTCAATATTAACCTTAGAATAGTGTCTACAGTGATGGACAGTATTTGAACCAAACTGATTTATGGGTTGGCATTTTTTCAAAATATGATCCACTTATGTTATAATTACTTACATAAGGAGCAACAAAAAATGACTCCTAAGCCAAGAGCAGACTGACTGGATTAAAATTTCCTGGTAAATCCCAGTGTGTGTGAGGGAATGGATGTAGGGTGGGGTAAATACCTTAAAAAAATCCTTGTCAGAGAAAGTGTGGAAAACTAGCACTTGTGGCATCACTCTAGTTTATTTCTATCTCAGATATTGTACGTATTTTATTTTACAAAGAACGAGGTTGTTAAGTTTGAAAGGATGCTGCCTCACAATCACACAAAGGATACATTGATGATTTGAATATTTATAATTTGTAAATTGCCTTTACATAGAAATCTTTATTTTAAAAATTTTTTTAAAAATTTATTTTACCTTTTCAGTGTTCCAAGATTCATTGTTTATGCACTACATCCAGTGCTCCATGCAATATGTGCCCTCCTTAATACTCACCACTAGGTTCACCTATCCCCCACCCCCTCCCCTCCAAAACCCTCAGTTTGTTTCCCAGAGTCCACACCCTTTCATGCTTCATCTCCCCTTCCAATTTTCCCCGATTCACTTTTCCCCAATTCACATGTCTCATTCCTTTCCCTAATGTCCCCCATGTTATTCCTTATGCTCCACAAGTAAGTGAAACCATATGATAATTGATTTTCTCTGTTTAACTTATTTCACTCAGACTAATCTCCTCCAGTCCCATCTATGTTGATATAAAAGTTGGGTATTCATCCTTTCTGATGGAGGCATAATATTCCATTGTACATAAGGACCATATCTTCTTTATCCTCTCGTCTGTTGAAGGGCATCTTGGCTCTTTCCACAGTTTGGCGAATGTGGACATTGCTGCTGTGAACACTGGGGTACATATGGTCCTCCTTTCCACTGCATCTGTATCTTTGGTGTAAATACCCAGTAGTGAAGTTGCAGGGTCATAGGGTAGCTTTATTTTTAATTTTTTGAGGAATCTCCACACTGTTTTCCAAAGTGCCTGCAAGCAACTTGCATTCTCACCAACAGAGTAGGAGGGTTCCCCTTTCTCCACATCCTCTTCAACACTTGTTGTTTACTGTCTTTTTAATTTTGGCCATTCTAACTGTTGTAAGGTGGTACCATAATGTGGTTTTGATTTGAATCTCCCTGATAGCTAAGGATGATGACCATTTTTTTCATGTGTCTGCTAGCCATTTGTATGTCTTTATTAGACAAGTGTCTGTTCATGTCTTCTGCCCATTTTTGACATGATTTCCTATCTATGTATTTCCATTACTCCAAACCCATCCCTATCTCAACAATGTCAGCTTTATTAGAAGCAATCAAAAAGTGAGTTTGAGTTACAATTTAAACCATTGGGTAATTGCAGAAAATAAGGATGCTGCAGACCCTAATAAAACAATAAAACTATCATACAGAGAGGGGAGCCTGGGAAGGTGGCAGTAGAAAGACTCTAAGCTCAAGTCATCCCACAAGTACATCCAGATAACAGCTTCATCCATGCAACTCACCCAAAGAACAACCCAAAGCCTGACAGAATAAACTCCCCATAGTTAATCATATCATAGAGAGAAGGCCACATGAAAAAGAGTAGGAATGGCACAGATACAGTCTGGAACCAAACTCCTGAAGAGACTAACCATAAACAGGAGGGACACTACATATACAAGGAAGAGACAAGGACAGACCCCACACCAAGCACCCAGATAGGAAAGACTGGAAAGATCAGTTCTTATAACATCTGGCTTTTAAAACTGGAGGGGCTTAACTCTGTGATTTTGTACGACCTGTTCACTTAACTCAGCAGGATTAGCTCTGGGAGAGCTGGAGGGTAATAGAAGACTGAGCTTCCACATTTAAAAAAAGAGCATAACAAAAACCCTGCCAAGATACAGCATAGGAACAGCAGTTTGAAACGTGCCTAGGATATACAGGTGGGAGATTTATTTACTAACCTCAGAGCATGCACTAAAGGAAGAAGAATATTTATGAGACTTCCTTAGAAGAACAATAACAGGAAATACAACAACAACAAAACTGGAAGGCATAATTTCTCCCTTCCACCTTCAGCATGGATAGCCAGACACCTGTGGGAACCAACTGGAACATTCTCCAGGTAGCTTGCCAATACAAAATGCCTTGCTTCTGCATTTTCTTGTGAACCCACCTCCTACAACCCTCCCAAGTTGGCAGGCATTCCTACAAAAAAACCACCTGCTAAGCCCCATCCTGCAAACAGGCTTGGTAGGAACTGGCAGCATGCTCTCTACTGACCATGCTAACATCATGTGTCCTGCCTCTGTGCTCTCCTTCAAAGAAGTTCCTGACATGTCTCATTCTATAAGGAATCATGGCAGTGAAAAGTACCACTGCAAACTGACACCTGCCCTGGCAGAGGGGAAAATAACCAAACACATCAGTCCCACTACAGCCATAGCTGTGGACAGGGGCAGACATCTGATCTGACTACTGACACCAACCATCAACCAAAACCTTAGAGGGATATGGCAGAAGAGAGAGACCTGGAGTTCCCTGCAAATACAGCCCCATCAAAAAGTCTGGGATAAGCATCTAGTATCACCTAATTACAACTCAAAGTGGCCTCAGACTGGTCCCTTAACAGCATAGAGACCAAATTTTTCCCAAAACATACAAAGTGATACATTGCAGCTGACTGGACTGAAGGCAAATACAATTAAGCTGCAATAGTAAGGTGCATGCAGCACAGATAGGGGACACCATCAAAGCATCTAGTTTTGTTGAATAGGGGACTCAGGGCAGACTCGGGGCAGTGTAGGACCTCTTCTCCATAAAGCCATTACTTTCCAGAGCAGGAGACATAGCTGGCTTTCCTAAGACATAGAAACACAGAGAGTTTGACAATATGAGGAGACATAGGAATATGTCCTAGATAATTTAAAAAAAAGGACAAAATCACACCAAAAGAGCTAAATGAAATGGAGATAAGCAATACGCCTAAGAGTTTAAAGAAATGGTCATAAAGATACGTCTGGACCTGAGAACAGAGTGGAGGATCTCAGGGAGATTTTAAACAAAGAGAAAATATAAAAAAGAGTCAGTCAGAGATAAAGAACTCAATAACTAAAATTAAAAATGCACTGGAGGGAATGAATAATAAGCTAGAGAAGTGCCCAGGTGGCTTAGTTGGTTGAACATCCACCTTCATCTAGGACATGATACTAGGCTCCTGGCATCAAGTCCCGTGTTGGGCTCCCTGCTCAGAGGGGAGCTTACTTCTCCCTCAACCCCTTCCACCAGATTGAGTTCTCTCTCCCTCAAATACATAAATAAAATCTTGAAAAAAATAGACTAGAGAAGTGGAAGAATCAATCAGTGAACTGAAGACAGAATAATGGAAAGTAACCAAGCTGGGCAGCAAACAGAGAGAAAGGTTAAAAAAAATGAGAATAGGTGTTTTTTTTATTATTGTGTTATGTTAGTTACCATACAGTACATCATTAGTTTTTGATGTAGTGTTCCATTATTAATTGTTTGCATATCCCACACAGTGCTCTATGCAAAACATATAATATATATGTATGTATACATGCATGCTGTATGCAATACAACAATATATACCTCCTTAATACCCATCATAAGGTTCATGAATTCCCCCACACCTCCTACACTCTAAAACCCTCAGCTTGATTGCTGGAGTCCATAATTTCTCATGATTCCTTTCCCAGTCTGAATTCTCCCCTTTCATTATTCCCTTCCTTCTCCTACGGACCTCCATGTTATTCCTTATGTTCCAAAAATAAGTGAAAGCATATGATAATTGACTTTCACTACATGACTTATTTCACTCAGCATAAACTCTTCCAGTACCATCCATGTTGGGACAAAAAGTTGAGTATTCATCTTCTCTGATTGGTGAGTAATATATTCCATTATGTACATGGACCACAACTGCTTTATCCATTCGTCTGTTGAAGGACATCTTGGCTTTTTCCATAGTTTGGCTATTGTGGCCATTGCTGCTATGAACACTGGGGTACATATAGTCCTCCTTTTCACTACATCTGTATCTTTGGTGTAAATACCCAGTACTGCAATTGCCAGGGCATAGGGTAGCTTTATTTTTAATTTTTTGAGAAATTTCCACACTGTTTTCCAAAGCGGCTGCACCAACTTGCGTTCCCATCAACAGTGTAAGACAGTTCCATATTTTCCATATCCTCTCCAACATTTTTAGTTTCCTCCATTGTTAATCTTTGCAATTCTAACTGGTGTAAGATGGTATCTCAGTGTCTTTTTGATTCGGATTTCCATGAGAGCTGATGATGATGAACACTTTTTCATGTCTGTTAGCCATTTGTATGTCTTCATTGGAGAAGTGTCTGTTCATGTTTTCTGCCCATGTTTTGACTTGATTATTTGTTTTTTGGGGGGGAGGGTGTTGAGTTTGAGAAGTTCTTTTTAGATCTTGGATATCAGCACTTGATATAGTATCATTTGCAAAAATCTACTCCCATTCCGTGGGTTGCCTCTTTATTTTGTTGACTGTTTCCTTTGCTGTGCAGAAGCTTTTGGGCTTGATGAAGTCCCAAAAGTTCATTTTCACTTTTGTTTTCCTTGCTTTTTGAGACATGTATTGAAAGAAGTCATTGTGGCCGATGTTGAGGAGGTTAATGCCTCTGTTTTCCTCTAGGATTTTGATGAATTCCTGTCTCACATTGAGATCCTTCATCCATTTAGGGTTTATCTTTTGGTATGGTGTAAGAGAATGGTTGATTTTAATTCTTCTGTATATAGCTATCCAATTTTCCCAGCACCATTTATTGAAGAGACTGTCTTTGTTCCTTTGGATATTTTCCCCCTGCTTTGTCGAAGGTTAGTTTACCATAGAGTTGAGAGTCCATATCTGGGTTATCTATTCTGTTCCATTGTTCTATGTTTTTTTGCTGTCTTGGTGACCACAGCTTTGTAATACAGCTTGAAATCAGGCAACGTTATGCCCTTTGCTTTGTTTTCCCTTTTCAACATTTCCTTGGCAATTCGGGATCTTTTCTGGTTCCAGACAAATTTTAGAGTTGTTTGTTCCAGCACTTTGAAAAATGCCATTAGTATTTTGATCAGGATGGTGTTGAAAGTATAGATTGCTCTGGGCAGCATAGACATTTCAACAATATGTATTCCAATCCATGAAGATAAATGTTTTTCCATCTTTTGGGGTCTTCTTTAGTTTCTTTCATGAGGTTTCTGTAGTTCCTCAAGTATAGGTCCTTTAGCTATTTGGTTAGGTTTATTCCAAGGTATCTCACGATTTTTGGTGCTATTGTAAATGGAATGAATTTTCTAATTTCCCTTTCTACAGTTTCATTGTTAGTGTATAAGAAAGCAGGTGATTTCTGTGCATCAATTTTGTATCCTGCCACATTACTAAATTGCTGTATGAGTTCTAGTATTTTTGAGGTGGAGTCTTTTGGGTTTCCCACATAGATTATCATGTCATCTAGGAAGAGAGAGAGTTTGACTTCTTTTCTGCCAATCTGAACATCTTTTATTTCTTTTTGTTTGATTACTGTTGCTAAGACGTCTAGTACTATGTTGAACAATAGTAGTGAGAGTGGGCATACTTGTCGTGTTCCTGATCTCAATTGGAAGGCTCTTGGCTCTTCCCCATCGAGAATGATATTTGCCGTGGGTTTTTCATAGATGGATTTTATGAAGTTGAGGAATGTTCCTTCTGTCCCTATACTCTGAAGAGTTTTAAAAAGGAAAGGATGCTGTGTTTTGTCAATTGCCTTTTCTGCATCAATTGGAAGGCCTCTGTGGTTCTTGTATCTCTTAGTGATTTGTTCTATCACTTTGATTGTTTTGCAAATGTTGAACCTCCCTTGCATCCCAGGGATAAATCTCACCTGGTCGTGGTGGATAATCTTTTTAAAGTACTGTTGGATCCTATTAGCTAGG
The DNA here is from genome assembly GCA_003697995.1 of Taxidea taxus jeffersonii. Taxonomy (NCBI): domain Eukaryota; kingdom Metazoa; phylum Chordata; class Mammalia; order Carnivora; family Mustelidae; genus Taxidea; species Taxidea taxus. The sequence continues at coordinate 48,733 of RCUC01146359.1, read as the reverse complement.
GATCTTGTTGAGAATATTGGCATCCATATTCCATGGGGGTATTGGTCTGAAATTCTCCCTGTTGATGGCATCTTTGACTGGTTTGGGAATCAAGGTGATGCTGGCTTCATAGAGTCTGAAAGTTTTCCTTCTGTTTCTACCTTTTTAAATGGCTTCAGGAGAATATATATTATATATTCTTTCAATGTTTGGTAGAATTCCCTAGGGAATCCGCCAGGTCCTGGACTCTTGCTTTTTGGGAGGTTTTGGATTGCTGCTTCAATCTCGTTACTAGTTATTGGTTGATTCAGGTGGTCAATTTCTTCCTGTTTCAGTCTTGGAACTTTATAGGTTTCCAGGAATGTTTTCATTTCTTCTAGGTTGCCTAACTTATTGGCATACAGTTATTGATAATTTCTGATGATTGTTTCTATTTCCTTAGTGTTAGTTGTGACCTCTCCCCAATCATTCCTAATTTTCTTGACTGGGTGCTTTCTCTCTTCTTTTGGATTAGTCTGGCCAGTGGTGTTATCAATCTTATAAATTCTTTCCAAGAACCATCTTCTCATTTCAGTGAGGTGTTCTACTGTATCTCTGGTTTCTAACACATTTATCTCTACTGTAATCTTAATTATTTTTCTACTCATGCATGGGGTAGGCTTAATTTGTTGTTGATTCTCCAGTTCTTTAAGGTGTAAGGAGAAGTTTTGTATTTGGGATTTTTTTTTTTTTTTGAGTGAGGTTTGGATGGCTATGTATTTCCCCCTTAGGAGCTCCTTTGCCATATCCCATAGGTTTTGGATCTATGTGTCTTCATTCTCACTGGTTTCCAGGAATTGTTTAAGTACTTTTTTGATTTCCTGGTTGATGCAAACATTCTTGAGCTGGATGGTCTTATCTTCCAAGTGTTTGAATTTCTTCCAAATTTCTTTTTGTGATTTGAGTTCCAGTTTCAAAGCATTGTGTTTTAAGAATATGCAGGGAGGGGCGCCTGGGTGGCTCAGTGGGTTAAAGCCTCTGCCTTCGGCTCAGGTCATGATCCCAGGGTCCTGGGATCGAGCCCCACATTGGGCTTTCTGCTCAGCAGGGAGCCTGCTTCTTCCTCTCTCTCTGCCTACTTGTGATCCCTGTCTTTCAAATAAATAAAATAAAATCTTTAAAAAAAAAAGAATATGCAGGGAATAATCTCTAACTTTTGGTATCGGTTGAGATCTGATTTTTGACCCAGTATGCATTCTATTCTGGAGAAGGTTCCATGCATGCTTGAGAAGAATGAATATACTGCTGTTTTAGGGTGGAGTGTTCCGTATCTATCTAAGAGGTCCATCTGGTCAAGGGTGTTATTCAAAGCTCTCGCTGTTTTGTTTCCTGCCTAGATGACCTGTCTGTTGCTGAGAGTAGTGTGTTAAGATCCCCTACTATTAACGTATTCTTATCAATATGTCTCTTTATTTTGATTAACAGTTGGCTTATGTAGTTGGTTGCTCCCATGTTGGGGGCATAAGTATTTACAGTTGTTAGATCTTCTTGTTGGATAGATCCTTTAGGAATGATGTAGTGTCCTTCTGTATCTTTGACTACAGTCTTTTGCATAAAATCTCATTTGTCCTACATAAGAATCATTACCCCAGCTTTCTTTTGAGGCCTGTTGGCATGAAAGATGGCTCTCCATCCCTTCCCTTTCAGTCTGGATGTATCTTTACGATCAAAATGAGTCTCTTGTAAACAGCATATGGATGGGTCCTGCCTTGTTATCCCATCTGCCACCCTGTGCCATTTTATGGGAGCCTTTAGGCCATTCACATTGAGAGTCTTTATAGAAATATATGTTTTTATTGTCAATGTGATGCTGGTGAAGTCCTTGTTTTTATATTGTCTCTGTATATCTGTTCTATATCATTCTTGGGGGTATTTCTCCTTTTTATAGATCTCTCCTTAAAGTTTCTTGCAGGCCAGCTGAGTGGTCACATATTCTTGCAGTCTCTGCCAGTCCTGGAAGCTTCTTATCTCTCCATCCATTCTGAATGACAGCCTTGCCAGATAAAGTATTCTTAGCTGCATAACTTTATCATTTAGGGCCTTGAATATGACCTGCATCCCTTTCTGGCTTGCCAGGTCTCTGTGGGCAGGTCTGACACTATTTTGATGTTCCTCCCTCTGTACATAAGGAATCTCTTCCCCCCAACATCCCTTAAAGTGGTTTCCTTGGTTCTAAAATTTGCCACTTTTCCTATAACACACCTGGGTGTTTGTCTGCTCTCACTGACCTTGCATGAGTGGGGGTGTTTTCTCTGGCTGTATGACATGATTGCTTGTTTCATTCCCCGATTAGGGAAATTCTCAGCTATGATTTGTTCAAATATATCTTCTAGTTCTCTCTCTCTCTCTCTCTCTCTCTCTCTCTCTCTCTCCCCTCAGGGATCCTAATAATTCTGGCTTTGGAAATTGTCATGGCATCATTTATTTCTTTAATGCTGTTTTCATTGATTTCAATCTGTTTCTTCCAGATCTCCTCCTGTTTCTTCTTTTCTATCAGTTTTTTTTTCAAGATCACTAATTTTTTCTTCTGTCTCATTTACTCAAACTGTTAGAGAATCTAGATTAGTTTGTATCTCATTGATAGCATTTTTAAATTTCTGCCAGATTCACTCTCACTTCTGCCCTTAATGAATCTATGTTGCCATTAATAGTTTTCTCCTTAAAAAAAAAATAGTCTTATCCAGCCGGATTATTGTCTTCATAATTGCTACCCTGAAACATATTTCTGACATCTTGCTTATATCCATACCCATTAGATCTGTGGGAGAGGTCATTGTCTCTGGGATTTTTTGTTGTTGGGAGTTCCTTCTCCTAGTCATTCTGTTAAGTCGTGGTTGAGGGGATGTACAGCTGAAAATGCCAACCACCATCCAGGAAAGTTGTCCCCGGGGGGAGGTTCAGAGCAATCAGAAATCACCACCACCACCACCAACACCACACACACACACACACACACACACCAGCAAAATGAGTACCAGGGGTAAGATTTATAAAGTACAAAAGCAAAACTGACAAAGAAAAACAAAAAGGACCCAAAATAAAAAGATGGGGTAGGTGATGGCAAAGTGGTTATAATCCCTTGATATGGGTGAAGAAGGGTATTTTAGTTCTTCCTGGGTGTATTTTGGTATCTCTGAGAACTCTATTTCCCAGAGATACTAGGAAAATTAAAACTAGTGTATATATATAAAGGTAGTATTGAATAGGGAATAAGGAAATACATTGAAGCTTATCTCTCTCTCTCTCTCTCTCTCTCTCTCTCTATATATATATATATATGTGTGTGTGTGTGTGTGTGTGTGTATGTATTTATATATACATATATATAAAGAGAATGAAAGAAGTGTATGCATGAAATGGTTGAAGTTAGTAAGTTACTATGGAATGTGCTTAATATAACATATTCCATAGCAACTTTTTAACTTGAACTTTAGACTTTTTTAGAGTTACAGTACCATAACTACCTAAGGAAATGCTAAAATTTGAATTTGTTCCAATTAATTGCTGCTACAAGTGATAAAAATGTATTCTTTTAACTATTGTAATAGGTTGGCAGTAGACATCATTATTTATATCCAAATGCATTTTGACAATCTTCTTCTAAATAAATTGTTATATTCTAGATGCTAAGTATTTTGTTTTGTTTTGAATTAGTATTAGTATGTCACTGTGCTGTTCCAAATTTTTCTAATATATTTCCATTTTTTCAAAAATAAATTCTAAATTTTGTATATTAATATGACCTGAATCATCTGGATTATTTTTCCATATCTGGACTCTTCATACTCTCCTATTATATTATGTCCATCAGCCTCAAAAGATGCTTGTATTTCCCCCCAAGAGCCTATTCCTCAACAATAGATTTTGCAATCTAGACTTTCTGCCCAATTTGTACCTCAATACTCACCTAATATACTCATGCTCTAACAGACTGACAATAAGATGGTGCTTTTATGTTTGCATTCTCAGGCATCAATAATTCTGTGTGCATATTAAGTCCACAACAAATTTTGGAGTAATTACAGTTTGAATGAATAAAAATATTGACCCCACAAAGACAAATGATTGAATTCCAAATTGCACTATTCTAAATATCTGAAACAAGTAGCATTTACTGATGTTTTTTCATTTGCCAACAGGCAGTTTTCCAAAAGTATTTAGTTAATTTTCTCATAAATTCCTGCACACAATACAGAACAATGACTATACCACTTCTCTGTGAATGTCAATATTACCTGAGAATTATATATATTGATAGCACCAGCTCTGACTCTTCTTATGTCTTTTCAATTCTTTTTTAAAGATTTTATTTATTTAGTTGAGATAGAGAAAGAGAGCATGAGAGAGAGAATGAGAGAGAGAGAGACAGAGTGAGAATGTACAAGCTGTGGAAAGAATTGAGGGAGAAGCAGATTCCCCACTGAGCAGAGACCCTGACTTAGGACTTGATCCCAGGACCCTGGGGTCATGATCTCAACTGAAGGCAGATGCTTAATCAACTGAAGCATCCAGGCATTCATTCCTTTTCAATTCTTATACAATTAGTAAAAGTATCTGATTGTGGATTATTTATTTATTAATAAGCCCATACAAGAAGATATTACATTAAAAATATAAGTATGTGAGCAGCACCTGTATGGCTCAGTTGTTTAAACAAACAACACCTGATTTTGGCTCAGGTCATGATTTCAGGGTCCTGGGATTGAACCCTACATCATGTTCAGCACTCAGCAAGGATTCTCTCTCTTTCCCTCTGCTCCTCCCCCCATTTGTGCTCACTGTCTCCCATTCTCTCTCTAAAATAAATAATAAATAAATAAATAAATAAATAAATATTTTAATTTTTTAAAGGAAGCATGTTATAGATTAAGAAGGGAAAGAAAGCTAAGAAGAAAATGACAGCCTGCCATAGTGATCACAATAGACGGTTGTGGGCAAAATACATACTTTAGTGCTCTGGCTGCTAGCTTTGTGTAGATGACTATTCTTAAATTTGATGTTCCCAATTTAAGGAGTTTTACATATTATAGTAAAGCTGAGATACAAAATAAGCATGTTATCTGCTCTGAATACATTTGGTTGCTGACTTAGTGTTATATGTGAATTATCTGAGTGGTTAGCTTTTTAAACAAATAAGTACACTATATTAGTATATGTAATGTAAAGTAATCATGTATATTGTTCTGTACCTCAGAATCTGGGAAATCACTAATAGAAATTGTTCAGGAAGTGAAAAAGATTCCCTACACACTAAAAAAGATTATATTCTTTAATATTATTCTAGTGTTTATCTATCCTGATGCTTCTTAAATGATTTTTGTCTTGTTTTGTTTCAAATTTCTGACATAGCTGAATACATTTAAAAGGAGTTCAGATTTAAGTATATAAATATGTAAAGGAAAATATAGTGTTCCTGTAAAATCAAGGACAGTGTAATGTTATGTAGGTTATGTATTTTTATTTTTTATTGAATTATGTAGGTTATGTATTTTTATTTTTTATTTAATTAAAATACACAAAATGGGGACGCCTGGGTGGCTCAGTTGGTTAAGCAGCTGCCTTCGGCTCAGGTCATGATCCCAGCGTCCTGGGATCGAGTCCCACATCGGGCTCCTTGCTCGGTGGGGAGCCTGCTTCTCCCTCTGCCTCTGCCTGCCTCTGTATGCCTGTGCTCGCTCGCTCTCTCTCTCTCTAACTAATAAATAAATAAAATCTTAAAAAACAAACAAACAGAAAATACACAAAATGAAAAATTTATTATCTTAATTATTTTTATGTATACATGTCATAAAGTACATTAGGTTTATTAAGTATATTTTAAATGTAATGAACACATTAAAGAAAATGTGAAATTATATAGGTTATATATTAACTGACTTGGTTATCACTGTTGCTGTGGATATTCTTTTTTTCTTGAATTAGTTTGCCCATTTTTCCATTTAAATTTTATGTTAAAATTATTACCTAGGGGACAATAAATTTCAACACTTGACTGTGGTTAGCTCCTTTGCTACTCAAATAGAAAATCCACTTAATTTGTTGTCTTTTTAAAATATTTTTTTTATTTTTTAAGCTTTTTTTATTTAAACATATATAAATTTTTTATATTTTGCATTTTTGAGACCAGTTAGTTTAAATGCATAAACAAAAAATAACATTTTGCATTTATAATATGTTGTGTCTTTTTGACAGCCTTTGTGAGGTATTTGAACTTTTGGATGGAAAGAATATTTGGAAAACTTAGTGAATCTCATTAATTCATGAAGTCATCTCCTCCAGATCATTTGAATTTGTACAAAGCTGGTATAAATGCAGAACTTTGGTTTGTCATTCTAATTAAACTAAAATATAGTGCTATTTTTGAACAAATTTTCCCTGTGTATTAAGTTTCTCTTTAGTAATTTTGCAATACTAAAAATCAAGAGAAAAGAATAAAAATAGACTCTCTTTCTCCACTGCACTTTATCCAACAAAGAAGAAATAATGACATTCCAAATAGAAAGGAAACCATATGTTGGGAAAAAAATATGAGAAACTGAATTGTCAAATTCTGCATTTTAAACTTTTTCAGCAAAATTGTTCATCATCCATGGTCTAAAATAGAGTAGACCACAAGAAACATTCAGGAGCAAAATATTTTCCACATTATTATTTTGTTTTATTGGTGGCACAGTGTCTTTGGCACAGTGTCTTAAAGGGATTGTTTATGTTCATTTTAAGCACAAAATTCACTGTTCTAAGAGCAACACCATTCCACTTTAACTGATTGTATTTTGGATATGAGATAAAAAGTTGCCAAGGACTGTGATCAATATCAGGATAGGTGAAAAGGTAATATTTCCTTTATGAATATTGAATTCTATTTATTTTTTCATTCATTCATTCATTCATTCATTCACTTATATATCCTTGAATGTAACAAATATTTTTAGCTTTGCTTTATGACAGGGTTTTTGTTAGATACTGAGTATTGAAAGGTAAACAAAATATTATCCTTTCCTCAAGTACAAGTATTCCAAACCCAGTCATTCTCTGTCCAAAAGACTATGCCAAATGCCAAGTGCAAAAGTTACCACAGTTCTAAATATCCATAAAGAACAACTCATTGTTATTCCCACAACTTGTCTAGCTTTATCATCATCACTCCAGTCTTAAAGCTGTCAAGCAAAATTAATTTCAGCCAGCTGAAAGGAGCACAGACCCCCAAATCCTGCCTGATATAAAGAAGCCTTGTGTTTTGCTTCTCCACAATAACAAAATGTTTTGTTATTGTTGGAAAATGCATTAAGCTCATAGAAAATAAATGTCTTTGCCATCATGAAACTATACTGAACTTTCTATTAATCCCCACTGTAGTCCATTTATTAAAATTAATACAAAGAGGATAGAGGTGAGTAGAGAGTTGGGTTTTCATTTCTCTGACCACTAATTTTTTGAATGCTCTATTTTTATCAGGGACTTTATAAATTATTTGACCATTTTGAACTTGTACCTTGAGTTGTAACCATGACAGCCAGAGCAGACGTTTTATGTTGAATATGTAAAGAACAATGACATTGTTAGTATTGTAGATTTTTATTTCCTGAATATAATAGTGCATAATATTTAAGCAATAAACTGAAATTATTTTTAAGTGTTTATGTTCTCAAATGAAATTTATTTTCTTCTCTCCTTTTTGTTATTTTTGCTATTTTTCTTGAAAAAAATTTTTGATTAAGTGGTCTAATTAGTTGTGGTTACACTCCAAAATTGTACAAAATATTTCTATTAAAAAAGGTAGTTTTCCCTTGTGAAAATGATGCCAATTCTTAATTACTGCCTACAAAAAAAGGAGTAATGATACTTAAAAACTGCTGTTCTAAGTTTGGTAAACAGTTTTGGAGAGATATGAAACTACCTTTTGAACAGACTCAAGTGAATTATTATTTTTTTAAAATGAAGGATAGGGGATGATGGTGGACAGTAACAGAATAATAGCCATGATAAAAATTTTTTAAAACCCTATAAATAATATATGTATGTATATATAATATATATTTTTTAAAGATTTTTTTTTATTTACTTGACACAGAGAGAGAGAGAGAGAGAGATCACAAGTAGGCAGAGAGGCAGGCAGACAGAGAGGGGGAAGCAGGCTCCCTGCTGAGCAGAGATCCCGATGTGGGGCTCGATCCCAGGACCCTGAGATCATGACCTGAGCCGAAGGCAGAGGCTTTAACCCACTGAGCCACTCAGGTGCCCCATAATATATATATATTTACATATTTTATATTTTTACAGAATATATTTTATATTTATATATATTATATATATATTATGTATTATATATTATAAATTATGGATATAATCGCATTATGTATATAATAAATATATATTATGTAATATATAAATACATATTATTATATTATATTATATCTAATATATAAATATATTAGGTATGAATATATAAAATATATAAATATATATTTATATATAAATTATATAAATATATAATATTATATATAAAATACATATAGAATAATAAAATATAATATATATGTATATATGTTATAATAAATAATTTCTCCTGAGTCCCAAACTGTAAACCACCAATAGCTACAGCATTTAGTATCATCTACTGTATGGAAGAAAGCATAAAAAGGAATCAGTGCTTCCTATGGCCCTAAGACAGTACAACAATACATTTTCGCATAAGTACTCAATGGAAACGACAACAAGTCAAACTGTAAACACAAACAAAAGGAAGGGATTTGACTCTTATACATATTTCAGTTTAGTGTAAAGAGACTAGGATTGACAGCTGGAGTTACTAGAGTATGGATTTTAGAAAATATCAATCTTTTTTCCAAAACAAAGCCATGTATTCAACGGAAACAGCTGGGAATTGAACACAAATTGAGTAACTTAGGATTAATATGGGTCAAAGGAAAGAGAAATTTTAGAAAAAAGTAAAAGTGGAAGTCAAATTTCATAAAGCATTAGGTCATATTTTATATGACCTAATATTTTATAATATTATGACATATATTTTATAATAATAGGTCATATTTTAGCACTTTTCCTTAAAAAATTGTAATTAAGAGAGGGAACTCTAGAAATAAAGATAGATTTTTTCTCTTGGTCCATCCCATCCTTCTAAAATGAGAAGAAAACTCATTTCATTAAAATAATAGTGCACCAAAAAGGTGTAAGTTAACATCCAAATAAATTTATTATATAAGATAAAGAAAAGGAGCATAATGTTATCTCCATAGACAAAGTAGAAATGCATAGTTTTTTAAATGGTAAAAATTGTAACCTAATAGGTTAAAGTGAACCAAATAAATCAAGAAAAGGTTAAAAATATGAATTTGAATAAAAATATATAAATAAATGTAAAAAAGAAAACTCCATAATAATTAGAAAACAATTTAAATGATCTGCTTGAAGAAAGTAATTTACAAGAAAATTTAAAAATTAGTAACAAAATATCAGAAATGACTAAACTAGAAATAGCAGGAAAATAAGTAATATAACAGATAATGCCATAAGATGTATAAATATATAGGAATACTTTTTAAACTCAAAATAAGAGGGTTTGAGAAAGTGTTAGATATAAAAGTTACGTGAAGATGTAACAACATTTGTCTATAGGAGATCCTAGAGAATAAAAACAATTAAAACAATTAATAAGGACAAATTCTAAAAATTGTAGTTTAGTAAAACTAGCCAAAAATAAAAGGTAACTTGAACACATACAGTGAAAGAACACAGTGTATTCCTGGGAAAATTGACTATTAGAGGCAACACTGAAAAATTATATGATAAAAATAATAAAACTTTAAAGACAAAGACAAATAGAATCATATGGTGTCCAGGCAAAAAATAAATAAACAAAACCCACCAAATCAGGTAAAAGTGAAAGAAAATTATATTGTCACCATTCCTCTTAGCAATAAAAATACTCATGGAAAGAAATTATGTGTTTGTATTTTATATTTAGCCCACCTGTTTGAAATAACTGTTTTGAAATTGCAAATATCAGAGAATATTCTTTCTTCTGGGTCCTTCCTGAGGAATCTACAAGTGAACAATTTTCAGAAAAATGACGTGTCTAGTGAGAAAGCAAAATAACATCTGTTGGATTTTGTTTAAAATATTTGGTATGTCAAAAATTTTTCCTGTTAAGCAAGCAAGGATTTCAAAGATGAGATGCAATGGAACTACATGCCTAAAGTATCATGGTAACAAAGGAAAAGAACATCTTTTATTCATTCAATGAATATGTGACTATAGGAAACTGCTAAGGTGTTTGGTGCTGAGCCAGCTGAGATAAAGTTATGAATAGAACTTACAATATTTACCAAAAATAGCAAAAAATAAGAGAAGTTAGGATAGCAGAGGAGTAGGGGACCATAATTTCATCTGGTTTCTGGAATTCAGCTAGGTAGTTATCAAATCATTCTGAACACCTGCAAAATCAATGGGAGATTTGAGAAAGAATTACTGTAAATCTACAAATAGAAAAGCAACAACTTTTTTGGAGAGTAGAAGGTGGCAGAGACATGAATCTAGGGCAATATATTGGAGAATATGGAGGAATTTAGGGAGCTTGCTAAAGGAGGCTACTGCAAGTATTATACACAGTAGAGTGCAAAATTGGAACTTTTAGAAGTCTGTTACAGTGGGGGACATCCCTGGCTTAAAGGTCTTCAGATGGCAAAATGGACCAGAATCCAAAGTGTGATAGCATGGTCCCAGGATCCTTGGGGTCACAAAAAGAATGGGAGTTCCTGAATGTGGCAGAATTCTAGGCATTGTAGCAGGGAAACTGGCTGAAAACAGTCAGTCTAGGCTCTGCCTTTCTTCTCAGTGTTTCTACAAACTTGCACTGTCCTGTGACAAAGACCCCCTCCCTCTCTTGGGGGGAAAGGCCTGGTCCATGCTGCAGAAGTTTGTACAATTTGAAGAATCATAATTGGGTTGTGTGTCTGAGATAAAAATGTTCTCACATAAGCTGGGTGAACCAGAGTTAGGACAGAAAGCAGGGACAGAAGAGTGGTTGACTTTCTGAGAGGGCTAACTGAAGAGTGAGAAGTGCAAATTTTTAGTTCCACAGATAGAGACAGGGCATCACCATCTTTATACCCCCAAGTGGTGTTGAATGCCTTCAGGGAGCAAAACAGTGCCACAGAGTGCTATCCAGAGCCACTTAAACTGAATCCAGCACCTGGACAAGGGGGGAACAATTCCACCAGGGCAGTCACCTGAGAATCAGCACAACAGGCCTCACCTCCAGAGGACCAGCAGGAGCAGTCAGCTAACACCAACAACAGATCATAAAATCTTCAATTTCAGCTCTTGAGGAAAACACTATATAGCATTCGTGGTTTTTAAATTAGTATTCTTTAATGCTTCAGTTTTATTTTTATTCAGCTATTTCTTATGTTTTCATTTTTTGAATATGTATTTATATATATGTTATACATGTATATATTTTATTTTTTGTTTCCTTTCATTGGATTTAATCTTATTTTTGTGTATATATAATATATAAATATATAAAATATATAAAAATAAATTGTATATATAAATAATAATCATATATATATATATATATATATATATATATATATACTTTTTCTTTCTTTCCTATTTTGGGATATAGTTTCTTTTAATAAACAAAATGAAATACACAAAGGATCTAGTTTATTGTTTTGTTCTGTTTTACTTATTGTTTGATTTTTCTAATTTTGTTTTGTTTTTGTTTTGGGGGGGTTTGTATTATTTGTAATTTTCTGTTACTGCTGTTATTTTTGTCTTTTATTTCTCTTTCTTCTATTCTTTTCTGGACATAATCATGAGATGGTGAAACTCACCCCAAATCAAAAGAGGAGAAAGTACTTGCTGCCAGGGATTTAATCAAGATGGATATAAATAAGATATTGGAACTAGAATTCAAAACAATGATTATAAAGATACTAACTGGGCTTGGAAAAAATACCATAGAAAACACTAAAGATTCCCTTACAATAGAAATAAAAGAACTAAAATCTAATAAAAAAAATTAAAAAATGCTATTTCTGAGCTGCAGTCACAATTGGAGTCTCTAACAGTGAGGATAAATGAGGCAAAAGAGGGGCACCTGGGTGGCTCAGTGGGTTACGCCTCTACCTTCAGTTCAGGTCATGATCTCAGGGTCCTGGGATTGAACCCTGCATCAGGCTCTCTGCTTGGCAGGGAGCCTGCTTCCCCTCTATTTCTGCCTACTTGTGATCTCTCTCTCTCTCTCTGCTGAATAAATACATAAAACCTTTTTAAACAATGAGGCAGAAGAGAGAGTCACTGATATAGAAGATAAAATGGTGGAAAAATAAGGAAGCTAAGAAGAGAGAGAAACAACTACTGGATCACAAAGGGAGATTTTAAGAACTAAGTAATATCATAAAGCAAAATAATATCTAGGAAATAGGGATGCCAGAAGATGAAGAGAGAGAGTGAAGATCAGGGGTTTATTTGAACAAATTTTACCTGAAAACTTCCCTAATCAGAGGAAGGAAACAAGAATTCATGTTCAGGAGGCATAGAGAACTCCCCTCAAAGGAAAAAAAGTGGTTAAACACTTGGTATATAATACTGAAGCTTGCAAACTTCAGAGATAACGAGAAAATCCTGAAACAGCTCAGGAGAAGAACTCCATAAGCTACAAGGATAGAACACAAGGCTGGCAGTAGACCAGTCCATAGAGACCTCGCAGAAAGTACTGGCATGATGTATTCAATGTACTACATGGGGGAAATATGCAGCTAAGAATAATTTATTCAAGATTTCATTCAGAATAGAAGGAGAGATAAAGAACTTCCAGGACAAACAGAAACTAAAAGAACTTGTGATCACTAAACCAGCCCTGCATATAATATTAAAGGGGTCCCTTTGAGTGAAAAGAGAGCCCAAAAGAAACAAAGACCAGAAAGGAATAGAAACAATCTACAGAAAGTGACTTAATAGGTAATAAAATGACACTAAATTCATATCTTTCAATAATTACTCTGAATGTAAATGGGCTAGCTGCTCCATCAAAAGACACAGAGCATCAGATTGGATTAAAAAAAAAAAAGACCCACTAATGTGCTGTCTATAAGAGGCTCATTTTAAACTCAAAGAAACCTCTAGAGTCAAAGTGAGGGGACAGAGACCATTTATCATGCTAACGGACTTCAGAAGAAAGCTGGAGTAGCCACCTTTATATCAAACTAGATTTTAAGCCAAAGATTATATAAGAGATGAAGAAGGACTATATCATAGAGGTCCTATCCTACAAGAAGATCTAGCAATTGTAAATATTTATGCCCCTAATATGACAGCAGGCAATTATATAAAGCAATTAATCACAAAATTAAAGAAGCACATTAATAATCATACAATGATAGTATGGAACTCTAAGAGCCCAGTCACAGGAATGGATCAATCATCTAAGCAGAAGATCAACAAGGAAACGGGGCTTTGAATGACACACTGGGACAGATGGATGTCTCAGAGATACTCAGAGCATTTCATCCTAAAACAACAAAATACATATTCTTCTTGAATGCACATAGAACATCCTTCAGAAAAGTTCACATACTGAGTCACAAATCATATCTCAACTGGTACCAAAGGACTGAAATATTCTATGCATGTTTTTAGACCGTAGTGCTTTAAAACTTGAACTCAGTCACAAGAAAAAATTTCAAAGGAACACAAATGCATGGAGGTTAAAAAGCATCCTGCTAAATAATGAATGGACCAACCAGGAAATTAAAGAAGAATTAGAAAAAATGGAAGCAAGGGACACCTGGGTGTCTCAGTTGGTTAAGCAGCTGCCTTCAGCTCAGGTCATGATCCCAGCATCCTGGGATCGAGTCCCACATCGGGCTCCTTGCTTGGCAGGGAGCCTGCTTCTCCCTCTGCCTCTGCCTGCCTCTCTGTCTGCCTGTGCTCTCTCTCTCTCTCTTTCTATAACTAATAAATAAATAAAAATCTTAAGAAAAAATGGAAGCAAATGAAAATGTAATCATGATAGTTCAGAACCTTTCGAATTCAGCAAAGGTAGTCATAAAAGGGAAGTATATAACAATAAGACCTTTCTCAAGAAACAAGAAGAGTCTCAAATACACAACCTAAACTTACATCTAAAAGAGCTGGAGGAAGAACAGGAAATAAAGCCTAAATCCATCAGGAGAAGAAGAATAATAAGGAAAAGAGCAGAAATTAGTGATTTTAATCAATGACTAAAAAAATAACAGATGCAATGAAACTAGGATATGGTTCTCTGAAAGAATTAACAAGATCAATAATCCCCTATCCAGACTTATCAAAAAGTGAAGAGAAAGTACTCAAATAAATAAAATCATAAATGATAGAGGAGAGATCACAACCAAAACTGAAGGAATAAAAACAATTATGAGAGAATACTATGAACAATTATAAGCCAAAAAGTTAGGCAAACTAGAAAACATGGATGCATTCCCAGAAACATACAAATTACCAAAACTGATACAGGAAGAAATAGAAAACCTAAACAAAACCATAACTAGCAAAGAAATTAAATCAGTAATCAAGAATCTCCCAACAAACAAGAGTTCAGAGCCAAATGGTCTCCCAGCAGAATTCTACCAAACATTTAAAGAAGAATTAATACTTATTCTTTTGAAGTTGTTTCGTTCCAATTTTAGTATATGTGCTGCCGAAGTGAGCACTTGAAGTTGTTTCAAAAACAGAAATGGAAGGAAAACTTCCAAATTCATTTTAATGAAGACAGCATTACCATGATCCCAAAACCAAAGACTCCCACTAAAATGGAGAATTACATACCAATATTCTTGATTAAAATGGATGTAAAAATTTCACCAAGTTATGAGCTAATAGCATCCAACAGTACATTAAAAGGTTATTCACCACGATGAAATAGGATTTATCCCCTGTCTGCAAAAGTGGTTCAAAATCCACAAATCAACCAATGTGATACACAATATTAATAAAATAAAGGACAAGAACCATATGGTCCTCTTACAGATGCAGGGAAAAACCAATTGACAAAACACAGCATCCTTTCTTGTTAAAAACTCCCTGTGGTATAGGGATATAGGGGGCATGTTTCAATGTCATAAAAGCCACATACAAAAACCCACAGTAAATATCATCCTCAATGGGAAAAAACTGAAAGCTTTTCCCATAAGTCTGTAATAAGACAGGGATGTCTACTCTTACCACTGTTGTTCAACATAGTACTGGAAGTCCTAGCCTCAGCAATCAGACAATAAAAAGAAAAAAAAATGCTTTCAAATCGGCAAAGAAGAAGTCACATTTTCACCCTCACAGATGATTTAATACTCTATGTTGAAAATGCAAAAGACTCCACCAAAAAAACTGCTAGGACTTGTACAGGAATTCAGCAAAGTGGCAAGATACAAAGTCAATGTGTAGAAGTCAGTTGCATTTCTATAAAGTAACAATGAAGGAGAAGAAAAAGAAATGAAGGAATCAATCCCATTTACAATTACACCCAATACCATAAGATACCTAGGAAAAGGCCTAACAAAAGAGATGATTTGTCCATACAATGAAATCTATTGAACATTTATGAAAGAATTTGAGGATGACACAAAGAAATGGAAAAACAATCCATGCTTATGGATTGGAAAAACAAATAGTGTTAAGATATTGCTATCCAAAGCAATCTATACATTCAATGCAACCTCTATAAAAATATCATCATCATTTTTCACAGAGCTGGAACAAACAATTGTAAAATTTGTATGGAATCAGAAAAGACCCTGAATAGCAAAGGAATGCTGGAAAAGAAAACCAAGGGTTGAAACATCACAATTCAGGACTTCAAGCTTTATTACAAAACTGCAATAATTAAGACAGTATGGTACTGGCACAGAAACAGACAGATCAATGGAAAAGAATAGAGAACACAGAAAAGGAATCTAACTCTATGGTTAACTAATCTTCAACAAAGCAAGAAAAAAATCAAATGGAAAAAAAGTGTCTCTTCAACAAATGGTGTTGGGAAAATTGGGCATTCATAGGCAAACAAAAAAAAAAAAAAGAAAGAAAGAAAAGAAAAAAGAAGAAGAAGAAAAAAAAAAAGAAATGGGACCACTTTCTAACACCATACACAAAAATAAGCTCAATAAATGAAAGACCTAAATGTGAGATAGGAATCCATTAAAACCATAGAGGACAACACAGCAACAACCTCTTTCACCTCAGCCACAGCAATGATTTTGGTAGAAACTTCTCCAAAGACAAGGGAAGCAAAAGCAAAATGAATTTTGGACTTCATCAAGATGATAAGATTTTTCACAACAAAGGAAATAATCAACACAACCACACTGCAACCTACAGAATGGGAAAAGATATTTGCAAATGACTTATCAGATAAAGAGCTAGCATCCAAAATCTGTAGAAGACTTATCAAATGTAACCATCCCTCAGAACAACGTGCTGCTTAAAATATAACCCATGAGAAATTATACTAATTACCAAGCATGCTTAGGTATAGCTTTAAGAAAAACATGTACTGGCAATAGGCCTCTGGGGAGAGCATGATATACACCGTTGAAGCCAAGCAGCTGGGAATGCCTGGCCCAGTCAGGGTGGAACGCCACCTGCTTCACTTTTCCATTATCTCCCCTTCCCCAGAAAGCACCTGCAGTTAGTCAGACAATCCTTTTGTTTGGGCTTGCTCACTACAGGCCATGTACTATGTAACAAGACATATTTTGCCTTGGGATGCCTGGGTGGCTCAGTTGGTTAAGCAGCTGCCTTCGGCTCAAGTCATGATCCCAGCGTCCACATCAGATTCCTTGTTCAGCGAGGAGCCTGCTTCTCCCTCTGCCTCTGCCTGCCACTCTCTCTGCCTGTGCTCACTCTCTCTGTCAAATAAATAAATAAAATCTTAAAAAAAGATATATTTTGCCTTTCTTCTTGCTTGTCTACAAGACTCATGGTCAATGTGTAATACACTCTGGCTTCTTTGTTGATTGTTACCCACTTTCAAATAAATAAGAGACTGAGGAGTTGTTCGGGGCAACAATATTTTCTACTGTCATCCCCAGCTCCCAGTCTCTTGCAGCTGACTTGTTTGTGCCTCATTCTTCTCCCCTGCCCTGTCAGGAAGCAGTAAGTGGCACCCAAATGGGATGAGAGACAAAATAGGAGAAGAAACTCCAACATGAGTTTTTGCATGGTCTTGCCTTTTTCCTGCCGGTGAGTTGTGGGTACTTACCGCAGGGTATGAGTAATCTAGAGAGCACAAATGAGTATCACCCTTACATATGTTTATTGAGATGGCTCCTAAAGGTGGAAGTAGCAAAAGTCAGAGCGGGCCAACTTTTGGAGCTTTTAAGAGTAATTAAAGAACATTGTTCCTGGTTCCCTACATTAGGGACTTTAGATTTACAGACATGAGAGAAAATAGGTTGTGAGTTAAAACTTTTGCATGCTAAAGGAAAATCAATTCTGATTACTATATGGTATACTTGTACCATTATTCACTCTCTTTTGGAGCCTTTACAAACTCTTGATTTGGATAACGATAATGAATGTTCAGGAGGAACTAAAAAGGAGGAACCTGAATATGCTATCCTGGAGGGAAAAGAAATTACCGAAGTAATTTTAAAGGAATATATAAAGGAAGAATCTCCACCCCCTCCTCCAGTAACAAAGCAAAAGGTGGGAGCAATTGTTGCTGGGCCACAACCACTGGCTCTGCTATCCTGTGAGAAGGTGCCATTTAGTAAAAAGGATGAAAAATCCATGCTATCAACCAGTCAAAAAGGCCTCATTGAAGCAAAACGAGCAGGAGACCTAGATGCCTTACATTTAAGTTCCCGGTTACCATTAGAGAACATTTCACTCCAGGACATGATCCTAACAATCCTAATGGTATCTATGAATCTGTACATGAGCCATTTCCCTTCAAATTAATGAAGAAGTTAAAACAGACAGTACAAAATTATGGAGTTAATTCTCCATTTACAATGGGAATCATTCAAGGCATCACAGAAGGCAATCGACTTATTCCAACTGATTGGTCATTATTAGCAAAAACGGTTCTATCTTCGAGTGAGTCCTTATAATTGAAAACATGGTGGCAAGATCATGTGGAAAGAGCAGCTGTCCATAACAGCTAATAATGTTCCTATTTCCATGGAGCAGCTAATGGGCATTGGGCCATGGGCCTGGGTACAAGATCAGGTACAAATGAATGATCAAGCTATTGAGCAGCTCCAGTGTTGTTTGAAAGCCTGTGAGAGAATAGAACCCCAAGGAGAGAATTGCTCTTCTTTTCAAAAGGTAGTACAGGGTCCAAAAGAACACTACAGGGATTTTATTGAGAGATTACAAGAGGCTGTTAAGAGACAAGTAAATAATCTGGAAGCTACTAATACTATTCTTCAGCGTTGGCCTATGAAAATGCCAATGTGGATTGGAAGAAATTGCTAACACACTTTAAAGGCAGAGGAACACTGACAGATTATATTAAGCTATGCCATGGACTGGGAACAGAAACCTATAAAGCTGATTTGTTGGCTCAAGCAATAGCTGCTCTGACCACAGGAAAATTTAAAGGACACTGTTTTAACTTTGGGTGGGCAGGGCATAATAAAGCTCACTGTGGACAAAAAGGAAAATTCCTTCCATGAAAAGAAAAAATAATTCACCAGGTCTCTATCTTAAATATAAAAAAGGAAACCATTGGGAAAATCAATGTCATTCCAAATTTTACAAGGATAGGTCCCCCCTTCAGGGAAACTTATTTCAGGGCAAGCCTGCAGCCCCGAAAAACAAGGGGGGCAATTCTCCCTTAACAACCAGCTTTCAGATAAATGTACCATTTTAAATTTATTACATGCTATGCCTGGTAGTGCTGGATTAGATATCCCAATTCTCAAAGATCATCTTTTAATGCCTGCCAAGATTCCCACTAAAATTACAACTAATATTTTTGGCCCTTTGCCAAAGGGAACCACTGGTTACTTTTGGGAAAATCTGGCCTTATTTCAAAGGGATTACTAGTTCAAATCAGCATTATTGATTTGGATTATACTGGTGAAACTTCCGTGATGTTAACTACAGCAGCTCCATACCATTTTCAAAAAGGAGACTGCATTGCCAAGTTGTTGCTTTTACCCTATTTCCTAATTTAAAAACAAGCAAAGAAATTCTAATCAGTTTGGGAGCACTGGAAAAACTGGGACATATTTAACTGAGAAAATCTATCAAGATAAACTTATCTGTCATGTTAAAATACAAGGAAATACATTTTCAGGTCTAATTGATTCTGGAGCTGATGTCTCTATTATAAGCTCATTATCATTGGCCTATAAAAATGGCCTTATAATTTTGTTTTTATTACTATTATGGGATTGGGACAGGCCAGCAATATGTGTCAGAGTTCCAATATTCTTTTCTGTGAAGGACCCAAGGGTCAAAAGGATTATCAGCAACCTTATATTGTAGACTTGCCCACTAACCTTTGGGAGAGAGATTTACCAAATCAATGGGGAGCCTTTTTAGTTATACCTTCCCCTAAGGAGGATACTCAAATTTTTCACTGAGGGCCACCACTCCTGAACCCATTAAATTAAACTGGAACAGTGACAAACCTATTTGTGTGGAGCAGTGACCCTTAACACATGAGAAACTACTTGCTTTACAAACCTTGGTTGAAGAGAAGGTAAGGGCATATTGAGGAATCTCACAGTCCTTGGAACTCACCTGTCTTTTCTATTAAGAAAAAAATCAGGAAAATGGAGACTTTTAACAAACCTGTGTTTGGTTATTTCTGTTATTGAACACATGGGGTCTCTCCAACCTGGACTGCCTTCACCTAATATAGTTCCACATGATTGACCAGTAATTATCATAGATTTACAGGATTGCTTTTATATTATACCACTTGCTAAGGAAGATTGTCCCCATTTTGCAAGGAAGATTGTCCCCAATTCCCAATGTGAATCTAAAAGAGCTAGTGAAATAATATCAATGGAAAGTTTTACCACAGGGAATGTTAAATAGCTCTACTATCTGTCAGAAATATGTAGCTAAAGTTATACAGCCATCAGATATCAGTTTCCATAAGTTTATCTTATCCATTATATGGATGATATATTATGTGCAGCCCCTGATAGTGCCCAATTGCAGGACGCAATTATATATTAATTATATTTTTATAATTAAATTAATTAATACATACTTAATTAAAATAATTAATTTTATTTTAATTATATTAAAATAACTAATAATAGAATGGATTTTTCTTACAAATAATACTGTTAAAACACTCACTACTTATACAGGCCGTATTGGCAGCATTATTCAATTAGGAAGAAAAAGAATTTGCCAAATACAGGGATATGATCCGAAGGTTATAGTTCTGCCTTTAAATAAGACACGAATTGAAACAACATTCAAGAGTAATTTAAATTGCCAAATTGCCCTTAGTGGTTTACTGGAGACACTTCTCATTATCCTTTTTTACCCGTTGTTTCCTTTTTAAAACATACTGCTTTTGTCCTTCCTAAAATTACTTCTAAAAATCCAGTAACAGATGTGCCTACTTACTTTTCTGATGGTTCTTCTAAAGGTGAAGCCTGTTATTATGGTCTTGCCTTGAAGATCATATCTACTACAGATCTCCCAGCACAGAAGTCAGAATTAATGGCTGTTATTACATTATTTCAAGATGTTTCTTCTGCATTTAATCTGTTATCTGATTCTTTATATACAGGGTATATTTTACAGCATACCAAAACTGCTACTATTTCTACATCTGATGTCTCCTTACACTCATTATTTCATTATTTACAATCTCCCATTCATCAGCATTCTTCCCCTTTCTTTGCTACACACATATGAAGTCACATCGGCCTTCCTGGGCCATTAACCAAAGGTAATGAAATAGCTGACTCTCTCATTTTCTTGCTTTTCAGGAAGCATCTGATTTTCACTCTCTTTCACATACAATTCAAAAAGGCCTTCAACACAAATTCCCTAGCACTAAAGAACAAGCTAATTCTATTGTTCAATCCTGCCCTTCTTGTGTTGCCATAAATCTGCCTACAGAGTCAGTGGGTGTCAACCCCCAAGGCCTAACAGCCAGTGAAATATGGCAGGTGGATGGCACTCACATCCCTTCATGTCGGAAGCAATCTTTTGTTCATGTTACTATAGACACATATTATCACTTTATATAGGCCATAGCCCAAACAGGAGAAACTGCTGCACATGTTATCAGACATCTCCAGTCTGCTTTTGCAATCATGGGGATGCCCAAAGTTATAAAAACTGATAATGCACCCTCTTGTGTTTTCAATAAGCGACAATCCTTCTTTAAGTAATGGAATATTAAACATTCTACTGACATCCCGTATAATCCTCAAGGACAAGGAATAATAGAAAGGGCTAATCAAATGTTAAAATTACAGCTTAATAAACAAAAACAGGAAATACAAGGTCCTCCTCAAGAAATATTAGCACAGCTTTTATTTACTATTAATTTTCTGAGTCATGATGATAAAAACACTCTAGCAGTAGAAAGACATTTCACTACACATAAACAGGACAAAGTATATCCTCCAATCTGGTGGAAAAATATCACATCTAATCAATGGCTCCCTGGTAACTTGGTTATCTGAGTAAAATGATATGAATGTGTATTACCCAATGAGGCTG
The DNA here is from genome assembly GCA_003697995.1 of Taxidea taxus jeffersonii. Taxonomy (NCBI): domain Eukaryota; kingdom Metazoa; phylum Chordata; class Mammalia; order Carnivora; family Mustelidae; genus Taxidea; species Taxidea taxus. The sequence goes on along the minus strand of RCUC01146359.1, from coordinate 27,007 downwards.
TCAAGCCTATAAGGATACCCTCTCATTTCATAAAGGTCCTTCATGAGCAAGAGAAAAAGATATGGATTCAAACTTGTCCCACCTATCATCAGCTTTGAGGGTCTCACATTGAAGAACACCTGAATCATGATGCCTGGGACGGACCAAGCAGATTCCAACTTGGGGCCAGATAAAGAAGCTGAACAAGAAAGCCAAGGAAGTTCTGGAGAATGAGCAGCATCCTTTCACCCCTAACAACATGGTGGTAACTCTGATGTCCCTCATCATGATAGCCATAAGTCTTCTTGGATGTTATGCACAAATAAATAACTTTACTTATTGGGCTTTTATACCTAATCCTCCTTTGTTCCATCCAGTAATGTGGGGAGAAGATATAATACCAATTTATTTGAATGCCTCAAAATGGGTACCTGGAATATTGGATCACAGATTGCCATTATTGCCTCAAGAGGAAGGCTCATATATTAATTTTACACTGGGATATCAAAATAGACCAATATGTATCGGCAATCATTCCAGTTGTCTTATCCCTGATGATCAAAGATAGTTGGTGGACTTTCCTACTAATAATAGTCTGACTGAAGTTCTGTTAAATTTACTCTCTACAAAAGAATTACTAGCCAATGAATATCAGCGTCCTAGCTATAGCACAGCAGCACCTCCTATTCCCAAATGAAAACTGAAACAGTTGTGGTCAGATGAGGGAGTACGCCCCTTGTGGGAGGATTGTAGAGCTTCTTACCCCAATGTTGTTATTAATGATTCCTATGGAATTGTATGGGACTAGTCCCCTAAAGGGATGACAGTCACCAGTTGCACTGGGAGACCCTGCTCTTCTCATCAAAATTTAAAATGGCAAGTTTTTGATCACCTTATTATACCACAAACCTTAGCTTGGGAAATGTGCCTCTGGTCTGCCATGGGCAAGGACTTTCGGCACCACCCCCTTTTGTTGATTTTCATAAAAGAAAAAATAATTTATGGAAAGTCACTGCTGCTTTAAATCACCTTAGAATTTAGAATGTATGTATATATATATATATATATATATATATATATATATATATATATATATGTATTTATACATACCTGCATGTATGTATATATATATATGAGATGATCTTCAAAATATAAAGTTTAGGCTTCATCTTTTATGTTATTGGAATGTTTCCTCCTGTTACTTCTTTTTTTTTTAAGATTTTATTTATTTATTTGACAGAGAGAAATCACAAGTAGGCAGAGAGGCAGGCAGAGAGAGAGAGGAGGAAGCAGCTTCCCTGACAAGCAGAGAGCCCGATGTGGGACTCCATCGCAGGACCCTGAGATCATGACCTGAGCCGAAGGCAGAGGCTTAACCCACTGAGTCACCCAGGCACCCTCTGTGTTACTTCTTACACCTATAATGAATCAAAAATATCATGGAACAAGATTTTTGCTGTCATATTACCAATCATTATGACAATAATTTAACTTTAGATATTAAACAGCTGCAAGATACTATTCTAGGCATTACTCATTCATCATTACAGTTAGTTCCAGGAGTGAGTTTTGCACAAAGGATCAATGATATTCTGTCTAATATAAACCCCTTTATTTGGATCAAACAAATTGGTTTGGGCATTATAGGTGGAATAATAATTCTTTTTATTGCTATAATCCTTTTATGCTTAATCTTCAGTTACATGGAAAGATCTTTCTGATGACTGATGGATTGAGAAATTGCAAAGTCAACTTTCCTGCTTCTGCAAAAACAAAAAGGGGGAAACTTAACTGTCCCCCAGAACAACTTACTGATTAAAATATAACCCATGAGAAATTTTACTAGTTACCAAGCATGCTTAGACGTAGCTTTAAGAAAAACATGCAGTGGCGATAGGCCTCTGGGGGAGAGGACAATATACATCCTTGAAGCCAAGCAGCTGGAAATATCTGGCTCATTCAGGGTGGAACGCCACCTGCTTCATTTTTCTGTTATCTCCCCTTCCCTGGAGAGCACCTGCAGTTAGTCAGACAATTCTTCTGTTTGGGCTTGCTCGTTATAGGTCATGTGCTATGTGACCAGATATATTTTGCCTTTTGTCTTACTTATATATAAGACTTGGGTCGCCTGGGTGGCTCAGTGGGTTAAGCCTCTGCTTCCAGCTCAGGTCATGATCTCAGAGTCCTGGAATCTAGTCCTGTATTGGGCTCTCTGCTCAGCAGGGATCCTGCTTTCCCCTCTTCTCTGCCTGCCTCTCTGCCTACTTGTGATCTCTGTCTTTCAAATAAATAAATAAAATCTTAAGAAAAAAAGACTTATGGCAATGTGTAACCTACTCTGTCTTCTTTGTTGGTTGTTTCCTTTCTAGTAAATATGAGACTGAGGAGTTGTTTGGGTGACAGTAGAAAAGATTGCTCTCATTCTTTTGCAGCTGACTTGTTTGTGCCTCATTCTTCTCCTATGTGCCATCAGTAAAATCCAAAAACAAAACAAAATGAAACAAATCCAAAAAACAAACAAACAAAAAATCCAAACAACAAAAAACAAAATCTAGTCAAGAAATGGGTGGAAGATATACACAGGCATTTCCAAAGAAGACATACAAATGGCCATGTGAAAAAATGTTCAACATCACCAGGCATCAGGGAAATACAAATCAAAACCACAGTGAGATACCACCTCACACTAGTTGAAGTGGTTAAAATTAACAAGTCAGGAAACAACAGATGTTGGTGAGGATACAAAGAAATGGGAGCCCTCTTACACTGTTGATGGAAATGCAAACTGGGGCAGCCATTCTAGAAAACAGTATTGGGGGTTCCTCAAAAAGTTGAAAATAGAGCTAACACACAACCCCACAATTGTACTACTAGGTATTTATCCAACAGATACAAACATAGTGATTTGAACATCCTTTCTAACAGTTTCAAATGGTTGAGTAATATTCCATTGTATGAATGAACCACATCTTCTTTAAACATTCATCTTTTGAAGGGCATCTCAGCTCCTTCCACAGCTTGGCAATTGTGGGCATTGCTGCTATGACTATTGGGGTACATATGGCCCTTTTCTTTCTTTTTTTTAAAGATTCATTTATTTATTTGAAAGAGATCACAAGGCGGGGGGAGAGGAAGCCAGCTCCCTGCTGAGCAGGGAGCCCAATGCGGGGCTTGATTTCAGGACCCTGAGACCATGACCTGAGCTGAAGGCAGAGGCTTAACCCACTAAGCCACCCAGGTGCCACATGGCCCTTCTTTTCACTAAATCTTTGGAGTAAATACTCAGTAGTGCAATTGCAGGGCCATAAGGTAGCTCTATTTTTAACTTTTTGAGGAACTTTCACACTGATTTCCATAGTGGCTGCACCAAGTTGCATTCCCACCAACTGTGTAAGAAGGTTACCTTTTCTCCACATCCTGTCCAAAGATTTCTGTTCCATGCCTTGTTAATTTTTGGCATTCCAATTGATGTAAGGTGGTAATGTAGTGTGGTTTTGATCTGAATTTCCCTGATGGCTGGTGATGTTGAATATTTTTCATGTGTCTTTTATCCATTTGTATGTCTTTTTTGGAGATACGTCTGTTTATGTCTTCTGCCTATTTTTTGACTATCATATTTAATTTTTACACACTGCTTCAATGTTGCTGTCTTGAAAATGCCTGAAATATATCCTCTCTTTATTCTATCTAGTGACTTTCTTACAAATCCTTTAAAACCCAGCTCAATTAATTACTCTTCATTGTTAATGAAAGAGAGTAGATTGTTTCTTACTTGGTTCATTTTTATATTTATCACACTTTTCTTTAAATAGGCTTCATGCCTAGTGTCAGGCCCAAATTGGGCTTGAACTCATGACCTTGAGATTGGGACATGAGCTGAAATCAATTGGACATTTAACCCACTAAGCTAACCAGGCACCCCTAGTTAATACATATTTCCTTTTTTATTTTTAGATTTTATTTATTTATTTGATAGAAATCACAAGTAGGCAGAGAGGCAGAGAGAGAGGAGGAACCAGGCTCTCTGCAGAGCAGAGAGCTCGATGTGGGGCTCGATCCCACGACCCTGAGATCATGACCTGAGCCGAAGGCGGCGGCTTTAACCCACTGAGCCACCCAGGTGCCCCACACATATTTCTAATATAATGTATTTTTATCATACTGATTTAGATATATTACTCATGCATATTTCTTTCAAAAGTAAAGCAGTACTACCTCAGCAGAAGAATCATATTTTATGATATTTACAATATAATATCTGTATTTTCTACTTTATAAGATATTGCATGTAACATTTGAAATCATGAGAAATAACATGGGGGGGGAGGTAAGATAGTGGCATAGTAGGAGAACCCTAGGCTTATCTTGTCTTTTGAGCACTAATAGATAATCATTTTAAATATCCCGGAAACCTACCTGAAGACTGACAACAAAAATCTCAAATAAAAGAAGAGAAGATGTCATATCAAATAAGGTAGAAAGTGTGAAGACATGGTTTGGGGGAGAAACCAGTCATGGGTGCTGCAAAGGTAAGGGAGCTGTGGTCATGGAGAAAGGTGGCAGAGAAAGGAACACATGAGGGAATGCACAAGAAGAACATTTCCCCAAAGCCATTGTCTGGGGAATCTAGAGGGACTGATTTTTGTAACCTCTTGCATGCAGCAGGGCTTGAAGACTAGAACTTTAAAGGACTGTGGGCTTGGCTGGGATAGAGACCTGAGGGTGTTGCCCTACTCTGAAGAGAAGGCAGGCAAACAACATAGGGGAAGATGGCATGGACATAGCAATCAGAATATAGAGAGAAGATTATTTGCTCTTCCTGGAGAATTTCCCTGTACAATATCATCCATGGAGATGCCTCTCCAGGGACAAACAAGCCAGATGGTAGCATTTCCCTCCCTCACTGCTCAGCATATACAGAGCCACCTGTAGATAGCAGCTTAGCCCTGATACTGGATGCCTAAATTGCTTACACAAGTTTCATACCCTTGCATTCTGTTGGCATTGCCCTCCATGGTCAAGTTTACCTCTGTCCCATTGCAGTAAGTCCCTTTTCCAAAACACCAGTGGAAACCAGTGTGCACACATTTACTGACCAGAGTTCTCCAGGTTTTTAGTTCTAGTGGAAATGTATCAGGTCTCATTTAATAAGCAGACCAGAGCACACATAGTTAACTCATCACAGTCTTGCCAATGACAAAACCCTGCCCACTGAAGGCAAGGAGAGCCCCTGCAGATGACTGGCCTGAAGGATAGAGCAGCCAAAACACAAGCAGAGTCATGCAGCAAACACAAGAGACACTTCTTGAGGTGCTAGGCCCTGGACACAATATGACCTTTTCTCCAAAGGTTATTACTCTCAGGACCAGGAAGCATAATTGAATCTTCTAACCAGAGAAGAAGTCAGAGACTTAGACAAAATGCCAAGATACAGGAATTTATCCCAAATGAAAGAACAAGATAAGGCCATAGGCAGAAAATCAAGCAAAACAGATATAAAGAACATGTCTGATGGAGACTTTAAAACTACAATAATAAGGATCCTCAATGGGCTTGAGAAAAGAAGGGAAGAGGCCCTTACCCTAGATATAAAAGAGTTAAAAACAATCAGTCAGAAATGAAAAAATGCAGTAACCGAGATTCAAAACAAGCTTATGCAATGAACCCAAGGATGGAAGAAACAGAGGAACAAAAGTGATATAGAAGATAAAATAATGGAAAATAATGAATCTGAGAAAAGAAAGAAAGGAATTATGGAACACAGGAATGGACTTAGAGAACTCAATGACTCCATCAAAAGTAATACCAGTCATATTATAAGAGTCCCAGAAGAAGAAGAGGGAGTAAAGGGGGCAGTAACTTTATTTGAAGAAATAATAGCTGAAAACTTCCCCAATCTGTAGAAGGAAACAGACATACAGATTCAGGATGAACTACAGGACTCCCATCAAAATAAACAAAAGCAAGCCAACATGAAGACATATTGTAATTAAATTTGCAAAATATAGTTATAAGGAAAAATATTAAAAGCAGAAGGACAAAATTAGTCCCTAACTTATAAGGAAGACCCATAAGGCTAGCTGGAGACCTCTTAACAGAAATTTGGCAAGCCAGAGGCAAAGGCATGATATATTCAACATGCTGAAATGGGAAAATCTGCAGCCAAGAATACTTTATCCAGTAACACTACCATTTGCAATAGAAGGAGAGTTAAAGAGTTTCTCAAACAAAAACTAACAGAGTTTGTGACCACTAAACTAGCCCTGCAAGAAATATTAAAGGGAACTCATTGAGTGGAAAGGTAAGACCAAAAATGACAAAGACAAGAAAAGAACAGAGGAAAGTCTCCAGCAAGAATGAAAAATCAAGTAATGTAAGGGCACTAAATACATATCTATTTATAATTACTGTGCATGTAAATGAACTAAACACTCTAATCAAAAGACAAAGGCTGTGAGAGTGGATTAAAAAACCGCAAGACTCATCTACATTTGTTATCTACAAAAAGACTCATTTTAGACCTAAAGACACCTGCAGATTGAAAGTGAGGGGATGGAGAAACATTTATCTTGTGAATAGACATCAAAAGAAATTCAGAATAGCAATACTTATGTCAGAAAGACTACACTGTAAGCCGGAGTATCACAAGAGACAAAGAAAGAAACTATATCATAATAAAGGAGAAAACCTAACAAGAAGATTTAACAATAGTAAATATGTATGCACTCAAAATGGGAGCACCAAATGTATAAGACAACTAATAGCAAATATAAAGGAACTAATGAATAATAATAAAGTAATGGTAGGGACCTTTAAACCCGTACTTACACTGGAAGACAGATCATCTAAGCACAAAATGAATTGGAAACAATGATGTAGAATGATACACTGGGCCAGATGGACTTAACAGATATAGTCAGAACATTTCATCCTAAAACAGAACAACACACATTCTTTTCAAGTGCACATGGAACATTCTCCAGAACACATTGCATGCACGTTCACAAATCAGGACTCAACAAGTACAAAAAGACTGAGATTGTACCACGCATCTTTTCTGACCATGATGCTATGAAACATGAAATTAACCAAAAGAAAGAAAAAATTGGAAAGACCACAAATATACGGAGGTTAAACATGTTACTAAACCATGAATGGGTCAACCAGGAAATCAAAGAAGAAACAAAAAGATACATGGAAAAAATGAAAATGAAAACATAATGATCCCAAATCTTCGGTATGCAACAAAAATGTTCCTTAAGATATATAGCAATGTAGGTTTCCATCTAAAATAAATAAAAATCCCAAAGAAACAAACTTATGTTGCCTAAAGTTAGCCAAAGGAGGGAAATAATAAAGATAAGAGCATAAATGATGTAGAAACTAAAGCAAACAAAAACAGAAAACAGTAGAATAGATTAATGAAACCAAGAGCTGGTTTATTTTTTTAAATGCTGGTTTATTATGAATAATAAAATTGATAAACCTTAGCCAGACTTAACAAGAGAAGAGAAAAAAACTAAATATATAAAATCATGTATGAAGGAGAAGAAATTACAACCAACAGTACAGAAATATGATTATAAGAGAATATTGTAACATACTATATGCCAACATATTAGACAACCTGGAAGAAATGGATAAATTCCTAGAAAAATAGAAACAACCAGAACTGAAACAATAAGAAATAGAAAACGTGAACAGACTGATAACAAGCAAATAAATTGAATCAGTAGCAAAAAACTCCTGGCAAGCAAAATTTCAGGACCGATAGATTCACAGATAAATTCTCCCAAACACATAAAAGAGTTAATACTATTTTTCTCAAATTATTCCAAAAACTAGAAAAGGAAGGAAATCTTCCAAATTAATTTTATGATCCTGATACAAAAATCAGAAAAAGGCTCCACTACAAAAGAGAACTACAGGACAATATCCTTGAGGAACATGGGTGCAAAAATTCTCAACAAAATACTGGCAAATTGAATCTAACAGTACATTAAAAGAATCACTCACTAGGACGAAGTGAGATATATTCCTGGTTTGCAATGTTGGTTCAATATTTGCAAATCAATCAGTGTGATACACCACATTAATAGAAGAAAGGATAAGGACCATATGATCCTTTCAATATTTGCAAAAAAAAAATTTGATTAAGTACAACATTCATTTATGATAAAAACCCTCCACAAAGTAGGATTAGAGGGCACATACTTCAACATCATAAAGGCCATTCACAATTCACAGCTAGTATCATTCTTAATGGGGAAAAACTGAGACCTTTCCTCTATTGTCAGAAACAAGACAGGGATGTACCCTCTCACCATTTTTATTTAGCATATTACTGGAAGTCCTAGACAGCAATCAGGCAACAAAAATAAATAAAATCCATCCAAATAAGAATAGAAGTAGTCAAACTTTCACTATCTGTAGATGACATGATATTCTATAGAGATAACCCAAAAAACTCCATCAAAAAGATGTGGCATATATATACAATGGAATACTATGCAGCCATCAAAAGAAATGAAATCTTACCATTTGCGATGACATGAATGGAACTAGAAGGTATTATGCTTAGCGAAATAAGTCAATCGGAGAAAGACAACTATCATATGATCTCTCTGATATGAGGAAGTGGAGATGCAACAGGGGTGGGGGTTAAGGGGGTAGGAAAAGAATAAATGAAACAAGATGGGATCAGGAGGGAGACAAACCAAGAGACTCTTAATGTCATAAACCAAACTGAGGGGGGTTAGGGGGAATGGGGTTGGGAGAGGGTGGTGGGGTTACATTATATGCTTAAATAAAAATAAAAATAATTAAAAATATTACAACACAAATTAAGTAAAGTCACAGGATACAAAAATCAATGTAGAGATATCTTACATTTCTATATGCTAAAAATGAAGTAACAGAAAGAAAAATCAACGAATCAATCCTATTACAATTGTACCAAATCCGTGAGATACCTAGGAATAAACCCAGAGGAAGAGGTGAAAGACCTATACTCTGAAAACTATAAAACACTAAGGAAAAATATTGAATATGACACAAAGAAATGGAAAATAATTCCATGCTCATGGATTGGGGAAAATTATTGCTAAAATATCTATACTATCCAAAGAAATTTATAGATTTAATTCATTCTCTATCAAAATACCACCAGCTTCCAAAGGGCTAATAGACACATGAAAAAATGTTCAATATCACTCATCATGAGAGAAATATAGATTCTACAGTGATATCACCTTACACCAGCCAGAATGGCTCACATTAACAACAGAGGAAACAACAGATGTTGGCAAGGATGTGGAGAGGAGGAACCCTCTTACACTGTTGGTGGGAAAGGAAACTGGTGGAACCACTCTGGAAAACAGGATGAAGACGCTTCAAAAAGTTAAAAATAGAACTACCCTACGATCCATCGATTGCATTACTAGGTATTTACCTAAAGTAAACAAAAATACTGATCCAAAGAGACACATGCACCCCAATAATCATAGCAGCACTATCAACAATAGCCAAATTATAGAAAGAGCCAAATGTCCACCCACCGATAAATAAAGAAGAGGTAGTGTATACATAAAGTAGAATATTACTCAGCCTTAAAAAGGAATGAAATCTTTCCATTTGCAACAATATGGATTGTAGAAAGTATAATGATAAGAGAAATAGTCAGAGAAAGACAAATATCATATGATTTCATTCATATGTAGGATTTAAGAAACAGATGAACATAGTGTGAAAAAAAGAGAGAGGCAAACAATAAGCATACTGTTAGCTGTAGTGAAAACACTGAGGGTTGCTGGAGGGGAGGTGGACAGGGGGATGGCTTAAATGAGTGAGGAGTATTAAGGAGGCAAACCACAAACCATATTGTTAACTGGGGAGATAAGAGTTGTTGGAGGGGAGGTGGGCAGGAGGAGGGCTTAAATTGGTGAGAAGTATTAAAGAAAAATATGTGATGAGTACTAGGTGTTGTGTATAAGTGATGAATCACTAAATTATACTCCTAAAACTCATATTACACTGTTTATTAACTAAGTTGAATTTAAATAAAACCTTGAAAAAATAAAAAATATATATATCAACGGAATATTACTCAGCCATAAAAATGAATGAAATCTTGCCATTTGTAATGGCATGGATGGAGCTAGAGAGTATTATGCTAAGTGAAATAAGTCAGAGAAAAACAAATGTCATGATTTCACTCATAGTAGAAAGTAAGAAAGAAAAATGAACACAGCAGGGTAAACAGAGAGGAAAGCCAAGAAATAGACTCTTAACTGTAGATAATAACTGATGGTTCCTAGGAGGAGGTGGATGAGGGGAATTGGTTAAATAGGTGACGGGGTTAAGGAGTGCATTTTGGATGATTAGAAGCTATTGTATGTAAATGTTTAATCACTACATTATACAGCTGAAACTAATATTACATTGTATATTAACTAACTGAAATTTAAATAAAAACTAAAAACATTTCTTGTTTCCATTACTTTGTTAATATTATCAAAACTATTGATAAGAACTTTTAAAACAGATTTACTGAGTAACTGATTTACTGAGTATATAAACCCAGGGCTTTTCTTAATAAAATTTAATTACTCTTAAAGAAAAATAACATTGAAATTTGACAAACCTCAGTAATTTTAATATTAATCATTATTTATATTTATATTTTAGCATTTTGAAGCAGTTTTGAATATGTTATTTGAAAGAATTGTGAATACAACCATATTAAACTGTTAATGTAATACCAATATTTTTGGTTAGAATTACAACTTCATGGATCTTTTTCTCCCTATGACATATATCTAACCATTGAAACACCATCATTTAACCACTGAGGTATGAGGTATGGTAAAGAAGATTTTTGACTTGGGGCACCTGGGTGTCTCAGTTGATTAAGTGATTGCCTTTGGCTCTGGTCATGATCCTGGAGTTCTGGGATCCAGTCACACAATGGGCTCCCTACTCAGCAGGGAGTCTGCTTCTCCCTCTGACACTCTCCTGTCTCATGCTCCCTCTCTCTCATTCTCTCTCTTTCAAATAAAAAAATAAAGTCTTTAAAAATTACATATAAAAAGAAGATCTTTGATTTATAAAAAATGCTCATGGCATCCTTCAATACAGTCTTTAAAGAAGAAACTGTTCTAATAACTTAATGAAAATAATAATAATAGCAACTACTATCTATCATCACTTAGATTACTACCACTTAAATAATTACTTCTGATTCGTATGTTTGTGTATTTTGGCCAATATCTTTCAGGAGACCGAATATACAGAGGTCTTTAAGAAAGAGTTGATTACTATAAGAAGCGCACATCCACGCGTGTGTGTGTCCATAATATTGAATTCTGTAAATATGCTAAACACATATGGACAACATCCCTTTGTATAATTAACTCTCTCATTAAATGTATATAAATTTAGAAGTGATTAAAGCTTGAAATCAGGCAAAGTGATGCCCTCAGTTTTGTTTTTCTTTTTCAACATTTTTAGCAATTCGGGGTCTTTTCTGGTTTCATACAAATTTTAGGATTGTTTGCTCCAGTTCTTTGAAAAATGCTGATGGAATTTTGATCAGAATGGTATTGAAAGTATAGATTGCTCTAGGCAGTATAAACATTTTAACAATGCTTATTCTTCTGATACATGAGCATGGGATGGTCTTCCATCTTCTTGTGTCTTCAGTTTCTTTCATGAGTGTTCTGTAGTTCCTTGAGTACAGATCTTTTATCTCTTTGGTTAGGTTTATTTTCAAGTGTCTTATGGTTCTTGATGCTATAGTAAATGGAATTGATTCTCTAATTTCCCTTTCTACATTTTTATTGTTAGTGTATAACAAAGCAATTGATTTCTGTGCATTGATTTTATATCCTGCCACCTTACTGAATTGCAGTATGAGAAAAGCTGTGGTCACCAAGACAGCATGGTACTGGCACAAAAACAGACACATAGACCAGTGGAACATAGTAGAGAGCCCAGATGTGGACCCTTAACTCTATTGTCAACTAGTCTTCTACAAAGCAGGAAAAAAATATCCAGTGGAAAAAAGACAGTCTCTTCAAAAAATGGTGCTGGAAAAATTGGACAGCTATGTGTAGAAGAATGAAACTCAACCATTCTCTTAAAACATACACAAAGATAAACTTGAAATGATTAAAAGACCTCAATGTGAGGCAAGAATCCATCAGAATTCTAGAGGAGAATATAGGCAGTAACCTCTTCAACATCAGCCACAGAAACTTCTTTCAAGATATGTCTCCAAAAGAAAGGAAACAAAAGCAAAAATGAACTTTTGGGACTTCATCAAGATCAAAATCTTCTGGGGGCACCCGGGTGGCTCAGTGGGTTAAGCCTCTGCCTTTGGATCAGGTTATGATCCCAGAGTCCTGGATGGAGCACCACATCAGGCTCTCTGCTTGAGCCTGCTACCCCCACCTCTCTCTCTGCCTGCTCCTCTGCCTACTTGTGATCTCTGTCAAATAAATAAATAAAATCTTTTAAAAAAAAAGATCAAAATCTCCTGCACAGCAAAGGAAACAGTCAACAGAACAAAGAGGCAAGAAGATATTCACAAATGACATACAAAGGGCTGATATCCAAGGTCTATAAAAAACTCCTCAAACTCAACAGTCAAAAAACAGATAATCATGTCAAAAAATGAGAATACATGAACAGACACTTCTCTAAAGAAGATATACAAATGGCTAACAGACACATGAAACAATGTTCGTCATCATTAGCCATCAGAGCAATTCAAATCAAAACCACATTGAGATACCACCTCACACCAGTTAGAATGGCCAAAATTTACAAGATGGTAAACAACATGTGTTGGAGAGGATGTGGAGAAAGGGGAACCCTCTTACACTGTTGGTGACAATGCAAGTTGGTGCAACCACTTTGGAAAACAGGGTAGAGATTCCTTCAAAAATTAAAAATAGAGCTACTGAATGACTCTGCAATTGCAGAGTAAATACCATTAGAAAATACCATATTTATCCCAAATATACGGATGTGAAAAGAAGGGCCATGTGTACCCCAATGTTCATAGCAGCAATGGCCACAGTCACCGAACTGTGGAAAGAGCCAAGATGACCTTCAACAGACCAATGCATAAAGAAGATATGGTCGATATATACAATGGGGTATTATGCCTCTATCAGAAAGGATGAATACCCAACTTTTGTATCAACATGGACAGGACTGGAAGAGATTATGCTGAGTGAAATAAGTCAAACAGAGAGAGTCAATTATCATATGTTTTTGCTCATTTGTGGAACATAAGGAATAAACACGGAGGACATGGGGAGATGGAGAGGAGAAGTGAACTGGAGGAAATTGGAGGGGGAGACAAATCATGAGAGACTGTGGACTCTGAGAAGCAAACTGAGGGTTTTGGAAGGGAAGGGAGTAGGAGGTTGGATGAGCCTGGTGGTGGGTATTATGGAGGGCATGTATTACATGGAGCACTGGGTGTGGTGCATAAACAATGAATTCTGAAACACTGAAAATAAATTTAAAAAAATAAAAATTTTAAAAAATTAAAAGTGATTGTTATTTTAAACCTAGCCTCTTGTACAACTCTACATTATTAATTCTTTTGAGCCTAGATGGAAAGTCCCTTTATAAATGTGAACATTTTGCATGGACTATGAAATATTAAGTGTTGTTTGGTAATTAGCACATTTACCTGAATTATCCAATTATTGTAGTGAGGTAAAGCATAATACATATCTCTAGGCTTATGTGTTTATTTGAGTAATTTAAGCAAGACTCACGTTCAGGAATTTTGGAAGATGTTCAGCCTAAGAGATGAATAGTAAGATCCCTCTGTCAGATGCAAGGCCAACACTGGCATTAAGATTGACACATCTGAGCACCAGGAGACAATCCAACATTGCTGTTTAGAATATCTAGATATTTTGTGAGAAATGTCACTGTTGTTAGGATTCTTTTTTTTTTTCCATTGTTGACTTAAAAAGAGAGATGATTTTATAACCAAAAGAAATAAAAGGACTTTGGTAGGGGAAATACAGGAACACCATCTCTTTTATCTCCTATCTATGCCTACTGGGATGCCCTATCTGCTAGTGCCTAAAAAGGATAGTTGATAAAGAATATTGTCAATGATATTATAATAGTGTTGTATGGTGACAGATGGTAGCTACACATGTGGTGAGTATAGCATGATGGATGATCTTGTCAAATCACTATGCTTACACCTGAAACTAATGTAACATTGTAGGTCAACTACAATAAAGAAAGAAAGAAATAAAGAAAAAAAGAAAGAAGCCAAATCTCTTTCTACCAGAAAGAAAGAAAGAAAGAAAGAAAGCCAAATCTCTAATGCATATTATTTTACTTCATAAAAGAATAAATCTAAATTAAAGGAATATAGATGTTCCCCTATAAGACATAATGGAATCATTTTCATTTTTAATAGGAAAATAAATGTGAACTCTAAATATTCCACATTTTAAAAAGTATCTTATTTATTCATTTGAGAGAGGGAGACAGTCCACACATGAGTGGCGGGGCACAGAGGGAGAGGGGGTGAAGCAGACTCCCTACTGAGCAGGGAGCCTGATGCAGAGTCAATCCCAGCACCCTGAGATCATGACCTGGGCCAAAAGCAGATGCTTAACCAACAGTCACCCAGGCGCTTCTATTTCAAAATTTTAAATAACTTTCCTTTTTTGAAAGAGTGATTCCTAGTGGGACTGTGGAAGGTAAACAGTCTTCAGAGTTACATTGTCTTGATTTCAAATTTAGTTCTGCAACTAGTGTACTGTATAACTTAATCAAGAAACAAGCTTCCCAAGACTTGGATTCCTCAAAGTACAGGCAATTACTTAGCACATGACAGGTTTCAAGATTTTTATCTTTCTTTTTATTGGTACTTCACAGGATAATAAATATTGGATGACAGAGAGAAAGACGAATCTAGATCAGACTGTGACAAAACACACTGCTTAGGAGGAAAAAATATAAATTAAAAAGTGCTTTGAGCAGTTGCTTTGGTTCACTAGAGAGAGGGAAAGGAACTTGTCTTTTCAATATATACAAATTAATTTTCTTTCTATCTCTCAAGTAATGTGTGAATAGAAAAACAGATTTTGTTCTAACTTTTTAAAGATTTTATTTATTTATTTGACAGTCAGAGATCACAAGTAGGCAGAGTGGCAGGCAGGGGTGGGGTGGAAGCAGGCTCCCCGTTGAGCAGAGAGCCCAATGTGGGGCTCAATCCCAGGACCCTGGGATCATGACCTGAGCTGAAGGCAGAGGTTTAACCCACTGAGCCACCCAGGCATCCCGATTTTGTTCTAATTTGAGGTTTATCTCAAATTATCTGAAAATATAGATTCTGTGGAATGTAAAAAATACCCTCTGTAGGGTTTGTAAACCATGTGTTTGGAAGCTGGCACAGCACTGCAATAACTGGACAGTCTTCTTGGAGGCCCCAAGACTTAGTGTGAAGCAGAGCTGCTTCATAGTAGCTATCTACTCCAATATGAGTCCCAGGAGGGTTCATTTATTTAAGGACAGTATTATTTTTTCAGACAATTTGCTAGTGTAAAGTGTGACTATCTTGATCATGATGTGTCTCTACCTACTGAATACACTGACCCATGGATCATGAAAACTTGTAGACATGGTTAGAATCTGTGTGTGACAGTTGTAAAGAGATTAGGGTCTAGAGACAGAATGACAAGGGAGGAACCTTGTCTTTGCCACTTACTAGCTTAGTCACACTATTTAGCTTTCCTGTGTCTCAATTTCCTTGTCTTTAAAATCAGGAAAAATAATTCCTATTTCACATGGACATATGAAACACCTGTGTATAAATCATCTAAATTTGGTCATTATTCTCTCACATGTAATCTGAGTTCTATAGCAATCAACAGTGCAGAATTATATCTGCATAAGTAATTTTATAATTTCTGTTTACATACTGAGCAGATCTGATTCATTTCACACATAATTTGCCATTTGTTACAGAGCTTCCCCAATGCTAAAATCTAAACATGTTGAATAAAGAAAAAAAAATTGTTTGGTTGTTTTCCACTGATTTTGTAATACTGTATTTCATACTTCTTAGTAGTAATAGCTATATTCAAAGTCTGTGCCACACACGCAGCTATAAATGAAAAACCATTTTTTACATTTGCATTACAGTAGAAAAGCCTTTTTGCATTAAAAATAATTTTATTGTTCTTTCAATATAAAATTACATTGATAGATCATTTCAAAATAATACATTTCTCCCAAAGAGATTAAATAGAAAATAAAGTTGTAATAATGTGTTTCAAAGTAAACCTTAGGAGGGGGAGCAAGATGGCAGAGAAGTAGGAGACCCTGTTCCAACTGGTCTCCTAAAGTGAGCTAAATATCTACCAGAACACTCTGAATACCCATGAAATCAGTCTGAGGTGTAAGATTATACACTTCTTGGTCTCTGCAGGAGCAGAAGACAACAGTGGAAAGGTAAAACAGAGTGGGACCCCTCAGACTGATATCAGAGGATAACCAGAAGGAGGAGAGAGCCACCAGAAGCTACCCATTAGGAAAATAATAACACAGTATGAAAGTGCACTGATTTGGGACTAGCATTAACTTGGAGTCTGGTTTAAAGCAATCAAAAAGAGCAAAAGATCTTAAGGGGCAACTGGTGGAATTGGGGGGTCATGAGCACAGGCCTAAGCCCAAGGACCCAGGACAGTCACCTCTGGTGACCACCCATGCCAGACAGAGTCCAGCAGAGCCTCCAGTCCATGGTCCCTGAGCTCGTGGCTTTCTGCTGCTTATACCACTGCTCTGCTGGTCTCACTCCCACCCACCCCTGAGAGAGCCTGCTGTGGGCACTGGCCGGTGGTTTCTAGGAATGAAGCCTTCCACCACCCGTGCAACTCTGGGGTCTGAACGCTTCCAGCCCATGCCTGAGAGAACCTGGTGTGATCTCTGGTTGGCATCCCTCCACAGCAGCCTACTGTAATCTGTATGACCACTGAGTCTGAGCCCACCCAGCATGGGCCTGGACTCCAGACAGCAGTCCTGGCAAAGGCAGCCACCAGAAGTGGGCTCTCCAGACCAATATCGCTTATGGTTTTAGTGGCATGGAGGTGCAGAGGCAAGTGGGAGCCTTGTGTGACCACTGGGATGGTAGTGGCTGGGGGGTGCACACCACCTGTGGGAGGTTGCCCTGTTCAATAGAGTTTGTAGATGGGAGTTTGTGTGTTCTGGACCACCCAGAGGGGAACAGACTGAGGCTTCTCTCTGAGGTGGAGGTCTGGGTGTGAAAGATTATTTGTTCTGACCCTCTAAAAAGCTGAAAAAAGCCACCAAAGGACAAAAACCTCTAGAGATCAAAAGCCTGAAACCCGGTTTCCACAGAGCCAGCCCCTTGATAACCTGCAAGGCTACTCAACCCAAACAAGATTGATGGGAGAAGAACGTAGCAGGCCCCTCACCCAGAAGGCAAACCAAAAGAATGAGAGGACAACCACCACAGGGTCCCCATAAAAACTGTAAAACCCTGGGGATCAGGCTGGTGGAGTGTCCTACAGGCCAGGACCTGACCTGTGGCCATCCTGGCTGCGAGAGTATTATGGGAAGCACCAGTGGGAAGCAAGATTGTAGGGTGATGATAAACACAGGGTCAGGTTGAGGCTAGAAAGCCCAGTTACTTAATGGAGAGAGAGAGAGAGAAGAGATGAACCTGAAAAAAGTGAAGGTGGCAGTGAGGTGTAACCCAAATCTTAAAGCTGAACCACATTCAAAATCTAAAACAACACCTACCTGAGACTTACCCATCTGTATAGGAAGAGGAAGGAGAAGGGGAAAAGAATAAGAAAAAGTAGAAGTGGAAGATGAAGAAAGAGAAGGAGCAGTAGGAGGAGGAGGGGGAGAGGAAAAGAAGGAGAGAAGGAAGGAAGGAAGGAACGAAGGAAGAAAAATTTGAATTTACTCACCTTAGAAAAAAAGAATGCTTGGGGGAGGAGTCAAGATGGCAAAGAGGTAGCAGGCTGAGACGACCTCAGGCAGCAGGAGATCAGCTAGATAGCCTATCAAACCATTCCGAACACCTATGAATCCAAAAGGAGATTGAAGAGAAGAAGAGCAACAATTCTAGAAACAGAAAATTGATCACTTTCTGAAAGGTAGGACCAGCGGAGAAGTGAATCCAAAGCGACGGGAAGATAGATCCCGGCGGGGGGGTGGGGGGGCTCCTGGCAAGTGGCGGAACAACAGAGCACAAAATCAGGACTTTTAAAAGTCTGCTCCACGGAGGGATATCGCTCCAGAGGCTAAACTGGGGTGAAGACCTCGTGGGTACAGCGTGGACTCAGGTCCCGCGGGGTCACAGAAGGATCGAGGGTGTCTGAGTGTTGCAGAGCTCACAGGTATTAGAGCAGGGAAGCTGGCTGCAGAGACAGAGACAGAGACAGAGCTGAGGAGTGAACTCTCAACTCGGGGTGACCTAGAATCGTAATCTTTGACACGGGCCGGTGCTCTGTGCATGGGGTCCCCACAAGACCCGGGGAGACTCCAACCTGGGAGAGCCCAGGGATCTGTGGGGTTCGGAGACTCCAGGTGGGACTCTGTGCCAGAGACAGAGACACTTGGTCACAGGCTGGGTGACCTCGGAGCGCAGACAGTGGCCAGTGAGACGGAAGTGATTGTGCGCGATTTTCTCCAAGTGTGGCTGGAGGCTGGGGAGACAGGAGTGATTAAGTGCTTTTCTCTGAAGGTGCACTGAAGACTGGGGCCCAAGCTCTCGGCTCCTCCGAGCCAGAGATTGGGAGGCCGCCATTTTCATTCCCATCCTCCTGAACTCTATGGAAAGCATTCAGGGAACAAAAGCTCCCGAAAGCAAAGCTGAGAGGATTACTTAGCCCGGCCCCTGGTAAGGGCAGTGCAATTCTGCCTGGGGCAGGGACACTTGAAAATCACTACAACAGGCACCTCCCCCAGATGATCAACAAAAAATCCAGCCAAGACCAAGTTCAACTTAACAAGGACAACAGCAGAATTCCAGAAGAGGAGAAAGCAAAGCATGGAATTCTTGGCTTTCTCCCCATGAATCTTTAATCTTGCAAAGTTAAATAATATTTTTAAATTTTTTTTCTCTTCTGCTAATTATTTTAACTTTTACCCTTTCATAATTTAATGTTTTTTAACTAGTTTATCTTAATAACTTTCTCAAAAAAATCTTTTTTGAAACTTTATTATTATAGTCATATTTTATCCTTCACTGTATCTAACTAAATACTTTGTATACACATAGGTTTTTTTTTTCTTCTACAAAATTTGGGGTACAACTTCTTCTAATAGATCAAAATACACCCCAAATCTAGTACCTGGCTTGATCTAGTCTCCAGACCAAGCAAGTTCTCTCCTCTTTCTTTTTTTTTTTGTTTTTAATTCTCCCTACCAACTTACCTTATCAACTCCTTTGTTAGAAAACGATTTTTTTCATCTTTATAGTCATATTTCATCCCTTTCATTATATTTACCCTTATATATATTTTTCACCATTCTAATATATATATATATATTTTTTTCTTTTTCTATATCTTTTTCTTTATTTGTGTTCTCTTTTTAAAAATTTTTTTTCTCTTTTCTGAACTTCTTTTTACCCCCTTCCACCCCCTCCACGATTTGGAGTCTCTTCTGATTTGGTTAAAGCACATCTTCCTGAGGTCTTTGCCACCCTTTTAGTATTACAATTGCTTCTTCATATATTCTTTATCTGGACAAAATGACAAGGTGGAAAAACTCACCACAAAAATAAGAACAGGAGGCAGTACTGAAAGCTGGGGCCTAATCAATACAGACATTGGTAATATGTCAGATCTGGAATTCAGGATGATGCTTCTCAAGGTTCTAGCCGGGCTCGAGAAAGGCATGGAAGATATTAGAGAAACCTGTCCAGAGAAATAAAAGCCCTTTCTGGAGAAATAAAATAACTAAAATCTAACCAAGTTGAAATCAAAAAAAGGTATTAATGAGGTGCAATAAAAAATGGAGGCTCTTACTGCTAGGACAAATGAGGCAGAAGAAAGGATTAGTTATATAGAAGACCAAATCACAGAGAATAAAGAAGCTGAGCAAAAGAGAGACAAACAACTACTGGACCATGAGGGGAGAATTCGAGAGATAAGTGATACCATAAGATGAAGCAACATTAGAATAATTGGGATTCCAGAAGAAGAAGAAAGAGAGAGAGGAGCAGAAGGTATATGGGAGAGAATTATTGTAGAGAATTTCCCTAATATAGCAAAGGGAACAGCCCTTTTTTTTATTTTCTTAACTATTTTATTTATTTATGTCAGACAGAGAGCAGGAGCGAGCACAGGCAGAGTGGCAGGCAGAGGCAGAGGGAGGGGCACAAGCATCAAAATCCAGGAGGTGCAGAGAATCTGCCTCAAAATCAATAGAAATAGGTCCACACCCCAACATCTAATAGTAAAATTTACAAGTCTTAGTGACAAAGAGAAAATCCTGAAAGCAGCATGGGACAAGAAGTCTGTAACATACAATGGTAAAAATATTAGATTGGCAGCAGACTTATCCACAGAGACCTGGCAGGCCAGAAAAAACTGGCATGATACATTCAGAGCACGAAATGAGAAAAACATGCAGCCAAGAATACTTTATCCAGCTAGGCTATCATTGAAAATAGAAGGAGAGATTAAAAAGCTTCCAGGACAAACAAAAACTGAAAGAATTTGTAAACACCAAACCAGCTCTACAGGAAATATTGAAAGGGGTCCTCTAAGCAAAGAGAGACCCTAAAAGTATTATCAGGAAGGAACAGAGACAATATACATAACAATCACCTTAGAGGCAATACAATGGCACTCAATTCATATCTCTTTTTTTTTTAATTTTTTTTTAAAGATTTTATTTATTTATTAGTTAGAGAGAGAGCGAGCACAGGCAGACAGAGAGGCAGGCAGAGGCAGAGGGAGAAGCAGGCTCCCTGCCGAGCAAGGAGCCCGATGTGGGACTCGACCCCAGGATGCTGGGATCATGACCTGAGCCGAAGGCAGCCGCTTAACCAACTGAGCCACCCAGGCGTCCCACAATTCATATCTCTTAATAGTTATCCTGAATGTAAATGGGCTAAATGCCCGAATCAAAGACACAGGGTTTCAGAGTGGATAAAAAAACAAAACCCATCAATATGCTAACTACAAGAAACTCATTTTAGACCTGGAGACACCCCCAGATTGAAAGTGAGGGGGTGGAAAACAATTTTCCATGCTAATGGACATCAGAAGAAAGCTGGGGTGGCAATTCTTATATCAGATCAATTAGATTTTAAGCCAAAGACTATAAGAGATGAGGAAGGATGCTATATCATGCTCAAAGAGTCTGTTCAACAAGAAGATCTAACAATTTTAAATATCTATGCCCCTAACATGGGAACAGCCAACTATATAAACCAATTAATAACAAAATCAAAGAAATACATTGACAATAATACAATAATAGTAGGGGATGTCAACACGCCCCTCACTGAAATGGACAGACCATCCAAGCAAAAGATCAACAAGGAAAAAAAGGTCTTAAATGACACACTGGAGCAGATGGACATCAAAGATATATTCATAACATTCCATCCCAAAGCAACAGAATACACATTCTTCTCTAGTGCCCATGGAACATTTTCCATAATAGATCACATCCTGGGTCATAAATCAGGTCTCAACCGGTATTGGGATCATTCCCTGCATATTTTCAGACCACAAAACTCTGAAACTAGAACTCAATCACAAGAGGAAATTTGGAAAGAGCACAAATACATGGAGACTCAACAGTATCCTTCTAAAGAATGAATGGATCAACCAGGAAATTAAAGAAGAATTGAAAAAAAAAATCATGGAAATAAATGACAATGAAAACACAATGGTCCAAAATCTGTGGGACACAATAAAGGCAGTCCTGAGAGGAAAATATATAGTGATACAAGCCTTTCTCAAGAAACAGGAAAGGTCTCAAATACACAACCTAACCCTACACCTAAAGGAGCTCGAGAAAGAACAACAAAGAAAGCCTAAACCCAGCAAGAGAGGAGAAATAATAAAGATCAAAGCAGAAATCAATGAAACAGAAACCAAAAAAAACAATAGAACAAATCAACGAAACTAGGATCTGGTTCTTTGAAAGAATTAATAAGATTGATAAACCCCTGGCCAGACTTATCCAAAAGAAAAGAGAAAGGACCCAAATAAATAAAATCATGAATGAACGAGGAGAGATCACAACCAACACCAAAGAAATACAAACAATCATAAGAACATATTATGAACAACTCTATGCCAACAAATTCGACAATCTGGAAGAAATGGATGCTTTCCTAGAGACATATAAACTGCCAAAACTGAACCAGGAAGAAATAGAAAACCTGAAGAAGCCCATAACCAGCAAGGAGATTGAAGCAGTCATCAAAAATCTCTAAACAAACAAAAGGCCAGGGCCGGATGGCTTTCCAGGGGAATCCTACCAAACATTTAAAGAAGAATTAATTCCTATTCTCCTGAAACTGTTCCAAAAAATACCAATGGAAGGAAAACTTCCAAACTCATTTTATGAGGCCAGCATCACCTTGATCCCCAAACCAGACAAGGATCCCATCAAAAAAGAGAATTACAGACCAATATCCTTGATGAACACAGATGCGAAAATTCTCACCAAAATACTAGCCAATAGGATCCAACAGTACATTAAAAGGATTATTCACCATGACCAAGTGGGATTTATTCCAGGGCAGCAGGGTTGGTTCAACATCCGCAAATCAATCAATGTGATACAATACATTAACAAAAGAAAGAACAAGAACCATATGATACTCTCAATAGATGCTGAAAAAGCATTTGACAAAGTACAGCATCCCTTCCTAATCAAAACTCTTCAAAGTGTAGGGATAGAGGGCACACACCTCAATATTATCAAAGCCATCTATGAAAAACCCACCGCAAGTATCACTCTCAATGGAGAAAAACTGAGCTTTTCTGCTAAGGTCAGGAACACGGCAGGGATGTCCGTTATCACCACTGCTATTCAACATAGTACTAGTAGTTCTAGCCTCAGCAATCAGACAACAAAAAGAAATTAAAGGCATCCAAATTGGAAAGAAGCAGTCAAACTATCACTCTTTGCAGATGATATGATACTATAGGTGGAAAACCCAAAAGGCTACACTCCAAAACTGCTAGAGCTTCTACAGGAATTCAGTAAAGTGTGGGGATATACAATCAATGCACAGAAATCAGTTGCATTTCTTCATACCAACAACAAGAGAGAAGAAAGTGAAATTAAGGAGTCAATTCAATTTACAATTACACCCAAAACCATAAGATACCTAGGAATAAACCTAACAAAAGAGGCAAAGAATCTGTACTCAGGAAACTATAAAGTACTCATGAAAGAAATTGAGGAAGACACAAAGAAATGGAAAAATGTTCCATGCTCATGGATTGGAAGAATAAATATTGTGAAAATGTCTATGCTACCTAAAGCTATCTACACATTTAATGCAATGCCTATCAAAATCCCATCCAATTTTTTCAAGGAAATGGAACAAATAATCTTAAAAATTTTATGGAACCAGAAAGACCTCGAATAGCCAAAGGAATATTGAAAAAGAAAGCCAAAGTTGGTGGCATCACAATTCCAGACTTCAAGCTCTATTACAAAGCTGTCATCATCAAGACAGTATGGTACTGGCACAAAAACAGACCCATAGATCAATGGAACAGAATAGAGAGTCCAGAAATAGACCCTCAACTCTATGGTCAACTAATCTTTGACAAAGCAGGAAAGAATATCCAATGGAAAAAAGACAGCCTCTTCAACAAATTTTGTTGGGAAAATTGGACAGCCACATGCAGAGAAATGAAGTTGGACCATTTCCTTACACCACACGCGAAAATAGACTCAAAATGGATGAAGGACCTCAATGTGAGAAAGCAATTCATCAAAATCCTTGAGGAGAACACAGGCAGCAACCTCTTCGACGTCAACTGCAGCAACTTCTTCCTAGGAACAATGCTGAAGGCAAGGGAAGCAAGGGAAAAAATGAACTATTGGGACTTCGTCAAGATCAAAACCTTTTGCACAGCAAAGGAACAGTCAACAAAACCAAAAGACAACTGACAGAATGGGAGAAGATATTTGCAAACGACATATCAGATAAAGGGCTAGTATCCAAAATCTATAAAGAGCTTAGCAAACTCAACACCCAAAGAACAAATAATCCAATCAAGAAATGGGCAGAAGGGGATGCCTGGGTGGCTCAGTTGGTTAAGCGGCTGCCTTCGGCTCAGGTCATGATCCCAGCGTCCTGGGATCGAGTCCCACATCAGGCTCCTTGCTTGGCAGGGAGCCTGCTTCTCCCTCTGCCTCTGCCTGCCACTCTGTCTGCTTGTGCTCTCTCTCTCTCTCTCTCTCTCTAACACATAAATAAATAAAATCTTAAAAAAAAAAAAAAGAAATGGGCAGAGGACATGAACAGACATTCCTGCAAAGAAGACATCCAGATGGCCAACAGACACATGAAAAAGTGCTCCACATCCCTGGGCATCAGGGAAATGCAAATCAAAACCACAATGAGATACAACCTCACAGCAGTCAGAATGGCTAAAATGAACAAGTCAGGAAATGACAGATGTTGGTGAGGATGTGGAGAAAGGGGAACCCTCCTACACTGTTGGTGGGAGTGCAAGCTGGTGCAACCACTCTGGAAAACAGCATGGAGGTTCCTCAAAAAATTGAAAATAGAGCTACCTTATGACCCAACAATTGCACCACTGGTTATTTACCCTATAGATACAAACGTAGTGATCCAAAGGGGCACGTGTACCCAAATGTTTATAGCAGCAATGTCCACAATAGCCAAGTTATGGAAAGAACCTAGATGTCCATCAACAGATGAATGGATAAAGAAGTGGCATATATATATATATATACAATGGAATACTATGCAGCCATCAAAAGAAATGAAATCTTCCATTTGCAACGACATGGATGGAACAAGATCATTATCGCTATGCTTAGCGAAATAAGTCAATCGAAGAAAGACAACTGTCATATGATCTCCCTGATATGAGGAAGTGGAGATGCAATGGGGGTGGGGGTTAAGGGGGTAGGAAAAGAATAAATGAAACATGATGGTATCAGGAGGGAGAAAAACCAAAAGAGACTCTTAATGTCACAAAACAAACTGAGGAGGGTGGGGGAGGAGGGCGGTTGGGAGAGGGTGATGGGGTTACATTATACGTTTAAATAAAAATAAAAAAAATTAAAAGAAAACCTGTAAAACCCCAACTTCAGGGGAAAACAATACATTAAGCTCCCATTATTGCCCTAAAACTGTATATTTCATAGATATAACTTTTTTTTAATTCATTCTCACAATTCTTCTTCTTTAATTTTTTAACCTACTTACCATTAGAAGTAGAGGTTTAATACAACATATTCCATAATAACTTTTTAAATTGAACTTTTTTCATACATATACCTGTGCTTTTTTTTTTTTTCTTTCTTTCTTTTTTTTTTTTTTTTTTTTGCTAATACACATATAGATATAAGCTTAAAGTTAATCCTTTTCCTCTATTCAATAGTACCCTTATATATAGACCAGTTTTAATTTCCCTTTATCTCTGGAAATTTGAGTCATTTAACAAAGCTATTAGGATACACTTTCCTCATCCACATCAAGGATTTGTAACCACCCTCCCATCTTATTCCTCTGTCAGTATTTCTATGTATTTGCTCTGGTATGATATAAAACTTATTCTTGGTGTTCATTTTGGTTGGGTTATACTTTTTTTCTTGTCATTTACTTTTGCTCGTCTTTTTATTTGTTTATTTTTATTTGTTATATGTTTTTGTTAACATACCTCACAAATCTTACTTTAGGGCTAATTTTGGTGGATTTTTCTCTTCTCTCTCTCTCTCTGTCTCTGTCTCTCTCTCTTACTTTTACTTTTTTCTTTCTTTTTGATGGTGACTTCTGATTGCTCCAAAACTTTCCAGGGTGCACATGACTGGATTATGGCTAATATATTCAGCTATACATCCCCTCAAACATCTCTCACCAAATGAATAGGAGAAGGAATACAAAACAGAGGAAAAATTCAGAGACTGTGCCCTCTCCATCAGTCCTATTGGATATGGACATAAACAGTATGTTGGAAAGGCAATTTAGGGTAACAATTATCCAGGCAATGGCTAGGTTGGAGAAAACCATTAGTAGCAACATAGAATCTCTAAAAGCAGAAGTGAGAGCTGATCAGGGAAAAATTAAATATGCCTTCAGTGAGATCCAATCTAATATAAATACTCTAAGAGCTAGGGTAACCAAGGCAGAAGACACAATTAGTGATTTAGAGGACAAACAGATGGAGAAAAAAAGATCAAGAAAAGGCCTGGAACAAACAGCATAGAAGTCATGAAAACAGAATTAGGGAAATAAATGACACCATAAAACATTCCAATGTCAGAATTATTGGGATCCCTGAGAGGGTGGAGAAAGAGAGAAGACTAAAAGATATAAGTGAACAAATTCTGAATGAAAATTTTCCCAATCTGGGAAATGGAATAAGCATTCTTGTAGAGGCAGAAAGGGTACTCAACAAGGTCAATGAATCTAGAAAGACCTTCAGACACTGGACTGGGAAATTCACGAATAATAATTTTAGAAAAGAAGTCCTAAAGGAAGCAAGGGGGAAGAGATTCCTTATATACAGAGGAAGGTCCATGAGAAGAATATCAGAACTGTCCACAGAAACCTGGCAAGCCAGAAAGACCTGGCAATACATATTCAGGACAATATATGAGATGAACATCCAGCCAAGGATACTTATTCCAGCAAGGCTGACATTGAGAATGGATGGAGAGATAAAGATGGTGGTAACTATGTTACCACCAAGCTGGCAATACAAGAAATATTAAGTTGAGGTCTATAAAAGAAGAAAGAACACAAAAGTGACATGGGGGAAAGAAA
>ML105747.1:534442-545134 GCA_003697995.1 Taxidea taxus jeffersonii | reverse complement strand
ATATATATATATATATATATATATATATATATATATATATCCATTAGCATGATAAATGGTTTTCCACCCCCTCACTTTCAATCTGGAGTTGTCTTTGGGTTTAAATGAGTCTCTTGCACATAGCATATGAATGGGTCTTACTTTTTTTTAAAATTTATTTGACAGACAGAGATCACACAAGTAGGCAGAGAGGCAGACAGAATGGGGAGGGGAGAAGCAGGCTCCCTGCCAAGCAGAGAGCCCGATGTGGGACTCGATCCCAGGACCCTGGGATCATGACCCGAGCCGAAGGCAGCGGCTTAACCCACTGAGCCACCCAGGCGTCCCTGGGTCTTACTTTTTTATCCACTCTGATATCCTGTGTCTTTTGATTGGGGCATTTAATCCATTTACATTCAGAGTAACTATTGGAAGAAATGAATTTGACTGACCTGTACCCCTGAAACAGATAATACATTATATGCTAATTAAATAAAAAAGCAATTAAAAACCCAGAAAAAAACAAAAACAAACATTTTCTGTGTATTCTGATGGTTTGAGATCTTACAAAGCCTTCTGGATAAGGAGAGACTACTAAATCTTAGAGATAGCAAGGATCCCAGCCAGAAGCCTGTCTTTGATCTGCAAACTAACCAACCAGAGCCCCTAAACCTTCCCCTCCAAACTCATTCTCTTCTACACTAGGTACTACTTGAATTTTTCAAAGTTTTAATCCTTGCAGCAATTTCTTCCCACTGGGTTGCTTGGAGTTTTGCCCCATTCAAGCTCATGTAGATTAGGAAATAATTTAAGGGGACTTATGGAGATTAATGGGGATTTCCCTGATGGGGCTCCATACATTTCTCTTCTCACCTGGCAGAGGTTCTCCCAGCCCAATACTCAGTCAGATCTTTAAGTTGTCCCACAAGTGAGACTCCTGCTTTCTGCCTTAGCTCTATCATCCACATATCAAACAGATGTGGTATGTTCTAAATTCATGAAATGGATAAATATGGTTTAAAATTTAATTCCATTCTTTCAAAGATTGGAAACTATCCATTTTCTGCTTGCATTTACTCATTCAATCAGTTCATTTTTGAAATTTATGGTAAGTTTATATCTGCTACTTTAAGCTCTTTTGCTATTCTGGAAGTATTAATTATTATATTACTAAGTTATTTAATATTTTAAAGGTAAGTAGTTATAGTAAGGAAGTAAATAAATTTCAGTGCATTAACTCTATGACATTGATGACTGATTTATTTTCTCCTCCTTTATAATAATATAATATTGTGTTTTCCATATTCATTATCTGCTTGAAAACAATTCTCTTATATTAAATAATATAATTGGCTATATACATGTAAATATATATCTAAATATATGCTTATTTATATTATATGTTGTAATATATTTATATATGTGTCATATATTATATGACAAATATAATTGGATATATACATGTAACTATATATCTAAAAAAATTAAGAATTAATGCAATTAATAAATCAGTGAAAGGACAGCTGTGAGGACATTTGAGCTATATTCCTACATGAAAAGGGAAATCATTACATGCATCTGAACATATTGTACCCTAAATAAAAGGTGACTTAAAGCACATTAGTTAAAAAATGTTTAAGTGCCAAGAATATGCTGAAGCTCTTGTACTTAGTAGCATAACCTAATGTGAGTTTAAGAGTAAAGCAGTGTTTCCCTAAGCATAAGAAAATACAGGTAATGGAATGGGGTCCAAATATACACATTGGTTTTCATAGCCTCCTAAGTAATGAAGTAATGAAGGTAAGTAAAGGACAAGAGAAAAATACAATGACAGGGACTCAGTTATTTGCATATAATTCACCCTGTTGAGAACAGAGCTGTATTGATTTTCAATGTGTGTTTAACTCAAAGTTTCGTGTTTTACATCATTTTTGGAGCCAGTCTATTATTATCCGTAAAGAAAGTTGTACAGTGTGTATCTGGAAATGAATTCAAGAAATCATTGTGAAACAATTAACCAATAGAAACTGAGGGACTTTGCAAACTTCTTTGAACTTTGATACTTACTGAGCAATCGCAATTAACGAACTTCATGATAGCGCACATAAAGTCAGGCTCACACCTGATAACTGCTAATGAACCAGATTTGCAACTCCAAACAGTACAACTGGAGTATTTATATTAATACAGCATTGGAATAGTGAACATGCTGTTACGAGTCAGTGTTATTCTCATCTTGTGGGTTTCCTGTGCTCATGGACAAGGTAAGTTGAAAACAGATCTGAACACTTACCTTCTTTCTTAAACATAACTTCATATCTACTTTCATGTGTCTATATCTTTAAATGAATTTACTAGTAAAAATAGTCTGTATTGTGGCGTCATAATAGAGCATAACTTTATAGGAAAATTATCTTGTGTTTATCTAAAGGGAAAATAAAATAAATTCTGTTTTCTATTTCCTAAATGTGACAGGAAAAGGACACTCAATGCTGATTGTGGAGATGTGTGAATATGCTCACACAACTTTTGGAAATATGTCACAAGAAAAGTGATATTCTGACCTCAACATATATGGAGGTTTCTTATTTTTAATGCAAGAAATGGATATCTACATAATCTTGTTATGGTGATTGTTTTATAAATTCATATGTCAAAACTTCTTATGTTTAGGAGAAGTGTAATATTTGTCATATTTTTAACTATTGAAAGTCACTTAAAAATCTGAATTAATCAGTAATGATCAGCAGTTAATAGTAATTTCTGTTAATGCAAGAGGATGCTTTTTGGTTGAGATAAAGTCATTCTAAAATATTTTGGACTTGTGGGGGCACCTAGATGGCTCAGTTGGTTAAGCAACTGCCTTCAGCTCAGGTCATGATCCCAGGGTCCTGGCATTGAGTCCCACATTGGACTCCCTGCTCAGTGGGGGAATCTGCCTCTCCCCCTCCCCCTGCTCATGTTCTCTCCCATTCCCTCTCTCTCTTTCAAATAAATATAAAAAATCTTTGAAAAATATTGTGGATTTGAATAAGTTTAAAGTCTGTGTTATTATTCATAATATGTAGGTATATAATTTTTTAAGTATACCTTTATATACTTATCACTTAACAAAAACTACTTAAAATATAAAATATAAAAATGCCTATCTTTATAGTACAGAATATGTATTTGTCCTAAGCTAGTAGTTTAGTTAAATAAAGTAATTTATGTTTTATTTGGTGAAACTGCTTCTCCATTCTGACTCTTGGTTTCAGCTCAGGTCATGGTCTCAGGGTCGTGGGATCAAGCCCCATGTCTGGCTCTGGGATCAGTGAGGAGTCTGCTTCTCTCCCTCTCCCCTATCCCCTCACTCTGCTTGCACTCTCTTTCATAAATAAATAAATAAATAAACAAATCTTTAACAAAACTAAAGCTGTTAAAAACAATTATGATCAATTTAATTTTCAATAAAATTAGCATCAAAACAATAAATTTTAATTTACATTTCTGAGTCCACTGGTAAATATTGAGTACATAACTAATTTTCAGAGAATTAAATGGAGCACATTGTTTACTGATTTGTTTTCACCTTTCGAGTAATATATTTTCTAGATTATATCTCTGAATTCAGTCCTTGTACATTAAAAATTATATCTCATGACATAATATATATAATTGGTAGATTTTTAAACTAGAGAGCAATTTTTTTGTACTAGTTCTTTTATTTATTTATTTATTTTTTAAGCTTTTTTATTTAAACATATAATGTAACCCCACCACCCTCTCCCAACCCCTCTCCCCCCTCAACCCCCCCTCAGTTTGTTTTATGACATTAAGAGTCTCTTTTGGTTTGTCTCCCTCCCGATCCCATCTTGTTTCATTTTTTCTTTTCCTACCACCTTGACCCCCACCCCCGTTGCATCTCCATTTACCCTAAAGATACAAACGTAGTGTACTAGTCCTAATAGCCTTTTGCTGCATACGTAAAATCTTTAAGATTTTTATTTATAAAAATTACATTTTTTCCTTCCTTAATGTCTTTATAAATTCTTCATTACAGTATCTTTTTAAGGCTCTTTCTTTTAAAATAAAAAACTCTCATTTCCAAATTATTATAAATGAAACTCTTAAGTGCTTTAGGATACTCCATTGCACCATTTTTGAATAGAATATACATCACAGTGCTTTACTCCTGAATTTACTAAAATTCATTTTGGTAATTTGCTGTACACAGAGTTTTATATACTCTTGGAGACCATATCCAGACAATTCCCTTTACTAGCAACAATTAAAAAAAGACAAAAAAACATCTCATCTAGTTTAAAACTACCCTCCCTCAGTCAATTCTTTCTGAAAGTAGCCTTTGAGATGAATGCCCTATAAGTTTGGTTTGCACCAATGTTTCTCAAAGGAGAAATGAACTACCTCGGTGGAAGCACACTGTTTTGTATACAGAAAACATCTTTGCATGTTTATTGGCATGGGTTGATTTGTGTTCCTGCAAAATTCAAATGCCAAAATTCTAACTCCCAGGACCCAAGAGTGCGACTGTATACAGAAATAGGGTCTTTAGAGAGGAAATTAAGTTGCAACAAGGTCATTAAAGTGGATCCTAGCTCAATACAACTGGTGTCCCTATAAGAGGAGGAATTTAGGACACAGATACATAAAGGGAAGACGATGTGAAGACCGAGGGAGAAGAGGTCATCTACAAGCCAAGGAAAGATGCCACAGAAGAAAACATTCCTGCTGACACCGGATCTCTGATTTCTAGCCTCTAGAATTACAAGAAAATTAATTCCTGATATTTAAGCCACCCATTTTACAGTTATAGTTTCATATGTGTATATGTTCATATCCTATGTACTGTGTGGCCTAGTGTAGGAGAAGAGGGACCAAAAGGGCCAAGATTTTTTAGGGGAGATCTGCAGAAGACACAGGAAGAAGAGGCACAGGAAGTGAATAGAGAACTATCAATAGTCTGACCATCCCATCCCAAGTGAAATTCTTAAATCTGAGCAGTCTCCTGGAGAGAACCATTTTTATTCTTTCTTCAGTGTTTACATTTTAATCTTGGGTCTACTTCTCAAGAACTTAAACATCACAAATGTCTCAAATAGCTTTGTACTCTTATAGTTGTCCCAGTTCTTGAATTGAACATAAATGGAACAATTAATTTAAATAGAATAATAAATTCATCAATATTATTAAAATAAAATACAATTATTCATGCATGATACTATTTTTTTTCTTAAGGAAGAACTTGTGATTTTCCAGAAATAAAACATGGAAACATATATGATGAAGACAGATATAAACACAGCTTCCCAGTTGCTATAGGAAAATATTTCTACTATTCCTGTGATCACAGTTTTGCATCTCCTTCACAATTACTCTGGACTCAAATACTCTGCACAGAGGAGGGATGGTCACCAACACCAAAGTGTATCAGTGAGTAAATACCTGGTCACTATCTCTATGAATTATTCAGTGCATTCAGTGGGGGAGATGAGGGCAATGCTGGGGTTGGGGGTGCTCACAGAATTTAGAAAGTCATAGAGTTGGGGGCTGGAGGAGCCAGCAAAGGCCAAATAGTTATTCCTCATTTATAAGAAGCTGGTTGTGGAAATCAAATCAGAAAAAAAACAAGTACAAACTTTTGTGGAATATCTGATCTTTCATTTTAAATATTAATAGTCAATACTATTAACTGTTACAGTTTAATTTAAACACACTCATTTGGTAATTGTATGAATGTAGATTTTTTCAAGAGAGTTTATTTGTGGGGCACCTGGTTGGCTCATTTGGTTAAGCATCTGCCTTCACCTCTGGTCATGGTCCCAGGGTCCTGGGATTGAGCCCTGCATGGGGCTCCTTACTCAACAGGAAACCTGCATCTTTCACTCCCTTTGCCTGCTGCTCCCCCACTTGTGCTCACACACTCTCTCTCAGATAAAAAAAATAAAAAATAAAAAAAGAGTTTATTTGTTTGTATAATAACAGATTCAAAATGTGCTGTTCCTTCAAATATTCAAGAAGCATTTTCAAGCTGCTTTCCTTAATTTTGTGGTTTTTACCGATTACATCTTTGTTTTTAAAAATTATATCTGTCTTACCCTCTCAATGAATACAGAGAAAAAGCAGACACGAAGAAGGCAGTGTCATGAAAGAGAAAAGTAACAAAGGCAAAGGAGAGAAAAATCATCTCCTTCTCCAGAAATCAATTTAGATGATCAAATGAAAAACAAAAGTGAACTTTTCTGATATCTAGAGGAATTTTGCAAATGTAAGAAGTTTTATATATGCATGTGGTGATTGATGATGTTACTTTTTTTCTTTTAAACTTGTGTGAATTAATTATTAAGAAACAAATTTTTTGTTCTTGATTTTTCTATTGAAGCTTGCAAAATGTAATACTCTTTCATTACAAGATTTATATTCATCATCTTTTGGGTTTTTAGGGCAGTGCTTTTTCCCTTGGGTGGAAAATGGTCACTCAGCATCTTCAGGACGGACACACCAGGAAGGTGACACTGTAAAAATTGTCTGTGATAAGGGTTACAGGCTTCCATATAATCAGAAGAGTATCCAATGTGCAGAACGTGGCTGGTCTGTTCCTCCTAAATGCAATCAGCTAGGTGAGTAAAATACTGTCCTTTGGGATCCTGTATTCTTTTTTATTTTAAAAAGATGTAGCAGCATGAAAGATATGCAACATTGCAGTTGTGATTGTCCCGCCTTTTAGATTTGGGCTTCCAATTGTATCTGAGTAGATATGAAAGTCTCTGGATAATCACTAGAAAAACATTTTGTCTACTTATATGAGTTAAATATTGGTATATTAGATATTGGTATATTAGACATTTAATATACCAGTATTAAATATTGGTATATTAGAAAACACTAGTCAAGAACACAATGAAAATCTTTGAAAGATCCTTGCATGTTTTAGTAACACAAACTTGATGCTTATGATGAAATTATGCAAAATCAGTTGACACAACATGAAGATAAATTAAATTTTACATAGTGTAATAGTTAAAATACCACATGTGTACAATCTTGTTGCCAGGAAACATAGCTACTTGGCACTTATCATTTTTGGCAAGTGCTAAATTGATCTCATTTTTAAAGACTAGCACAAACATATTGATAATTTCCACATTGTTAGAACTTTATACTTCTGAAATCCAGGTTTCCAGGATATAATTTAGAACATGGAAAATTCCTTCATAAAAAAATTACATCAAAACCAGGAATCTATTGAAGCTGAAGTTGAACTGGAGTTTCTCATACTTTTAATGGGAACAAAGAAGTTACTGGATGTGAATAAGGAATAGTAAGATTCCTAAAGCATAGTCAAAGCCTCCAAGGGAACAGTGTCTATTCTAGCCTTTCATATTTTCCCCCTAATTATTAATTCATCTAATCAATATTATTGTGAACTTGTATATGCCAAGCAGGACCATAACGATCGGAGATCAGTGCTCTACAAGAGTCAGTGTCTCTTTATTCACAGACTATAATGTCAAGTGGAAAACTGACAGTAAAACTAACAATAATTTTACAAAAAAGGAAATAGAAACTTAAAGATAATGAATCATGCACATCATAAAAGATAATATTAATCAAGTGACTGGAGGAAGGGCATATTTCACATGAGATAGTTTTTGAATCTTCTCCAAGTTTAAGGATGGCATCTGGAGAGGAGTTAGATTAATTGCCTGAAGGCATCAAAAGGTTTGGACCCATTGAAATAAAACGAGGAGGTCTATGTGGTTGGCTCATGATGAGGCAGAGTGTTGAATTAATTAATTTAGAAGTTATAGGCCATATCACATATTTTGGATTTTAGTCTATGTGCAGTTAGAAACCTCTGGGAGATTTTCACCAAGCAAATGACACAAAATGAGTTTAAAACAAGATCATTATGGATGCTATTTAAAAAAAAATTTTTTTTTAATTTATTTGACAGAGAAAGATCACAAGTAAGCAGAGAGGCAGGCAGAGAGAGAGGAAGGGAAGCAGGCTCCCCGCTGAGCAGAGAGCCCAATGTGGGGCTTGATCCCAGGACCCTGAGATCATGACCTGAGCCGAAGGCAGAGGCTTTAACCCACTGAGCCACCCAGGCACCCCTATGGATGTTATTTTGAAAATGAATCTGGAGTGACCAAGAAGAGAAGAAGGGAGGGGGGCCAGTAGGAAGAATGTTACCATCATCTAGATGTGGCATGTTCTGGGGTAAAATAAAATGGAAAAAAGAAACGTTTTTTTTTCTGGAGTTGCAGTTTATGTTATATGCAATATAGAAAAATAGAGAATTGAACTGTCTGGTACAGGCTGAATATTACAGTATATCAAGTATACTTTTTTAAAAATATTTATTTATTTTTTAAAAACTCTTTTTAAAAAAAGATTTTATTTATTTATTTGACACAGAGAGAGAGATCACAAGTAGGCAGAGAGGCAGGCAGAGAGAGAGAGAGAGTGGGGGAAGCAGGCTCCCTGCCAAGCAGAGAGCCCGATGTGGGGCTCGATCCCAGGATCCTGAGATCATGACCTGAGCCAAAGGCAGGGGCTTAACCTACTGAGCCACTCAGGCGCCCTCAAGTATACTTTTAAATAGATGGAAAACAAAAAAAAGTCAAGAAGAATCTTAATGCCTTAAAGTTATGCAATGTTATTTGTCAATTATATCTCAATAAAGTTGGGGGAAAAAGAAGCAAGTCTCTCGTAGACAGCAATATATGATTCCCATTTCCTTTCTCCAAAACTTTGTTTTACAATTGGAGAGTTTAATTCATTTAAAATAATTACTGATAACAAAGTTCTTACCACTGCAATTTAAATTTATTTTCTGTATGTTTCTTATCTCTTTTGTCCTCAGTTTCCCATTCATGCCTTTTTAAAAAATGTTTAATGGATATTTTTTGGTAGTGATCCAATCTGATTCCCTTCTCATTTGCGTTTCTTTCTATCTTTTAGTGATTTATTTTAGTGGTTTATCCAGAGATTACAAATCACATCTTAAATTTGCAATTACCTAGTTTGAATTAGTACCAGCCAAGTTGAAGTAGCATCTAAAAATTTGCTCCTGTACATTTTCAGTATATCTTTGTCATTGTGTTCTCACTGATACAGATTTATAATTATTTTATGCATTTGCCTTTTAAATCATGCAAGAAAAATAATTTAAAAACATAAACACAATAATAATGGCTTTTATATTTCCCATTATGACCTATAGTTACCTAATTGTACCTATAGTGACTTTTACCATTGTCCTCTATACCTTCATTTAGCTTCAAGTTACTGTCTGATGTTCTTATACTTCAGCAATTCTTATAGGTCATGTCTACTTGTAACAAATTCCCTCAATTTTTATTTATTGGAGGATATCTTCATTTCTCTTCAATCTTGAAGGATATTATTGCTTGATGTAAAATTGTTGCTTGATAGTTTTTTTTCCCCTTTTAAATATTTCTTATACCTGCTTCCTGGCCTCCATGGTTTCTAAGGAGAAATTGACTCGCTGTTAATTAGGACCTCTTGTATCCAATGCGATGATGCTTCTTTGCTACTTTCAAGATTATCTCTTATCTTTGGATTTGATTTGATACTTTGATTCTAATGTATCTCAACATAGACCTCTGAGTCTGAGTTTTTCTCCTTGGACTTTGTTGAGATTCTTGGATGTGTAGATATCTTTTATCAAATTTGGGACAGTTTCACCTATTAATTTGAATAGTAGTTTGTTATTCTTCATTCTTTTTTCTTACTGCTCCTCTTTTGACCTAACCATTGATTCTCTCTCTCTCTCTCTTTTTATTATGTTATGTTAGTCACCACACAGTACATCATTAGTTTTTGATGTAGTGTTCCATGATTCATTGTTTGTGTATAATACCCTCCATGCAATACGTGCCCTCCTTAATATCCATCACCAGGCTCACCCATCCCCCTACCCCCCTCTCCTCTAAAACCCTCAGTTTGTTTCTGGAGTCCATAGTCTCTCATGGTTTATCTCCCCCTCTGATATCACCCCCTTCATTTTTCTCTTCCTTATCCCAATGTCCTCCATGCTATTCCTTATGTTCCACAAACAGGTGAAACCATATGACAATTGACATCTCTGCTTGACTTATTTCACTCAGCATATTCTTCTCCAGTCCCATTCATGTTGATGCAAAAGCTGGATATTCATCCTTTCTGATGATTGAGTGATATTCCATTGTATATATGGACCACATCTTTATCCATTCTTCTGTTGAAGGGCATCTCTGCTCTTTGCACAGTTTGGCTATTGTGGACATTGCTACTATGAACACTGGGGTGCATATGGCCCTTCTTTTCACTACATCTGTATCTTTGGGGTAAATACCATTAGCACAATTGCTGGGTAATAAGGTAACTCTATTTTTAATATTTGAGGAACCTCCATACTGTTTTTTCAAAGTGGCTGCACCAACTTTCATTTCCACTGGCAGTGTAAGAGGATTCCTCTTCTCCACAGCCTCCAACATTTGTTGTTTCTTGCCTTGTCAATTTTTGCCATTCTAACTAGTGTAAGGTGATATCTCAATGTGTTTTTTTTTTAAGATTTTATTTATTTATTTTGACAGAGAGAGATCATAAGTAGGCAGAGAGGCAGGCAGAGAGAGAGGAAGGGAAGCAGGCTCTCCGAAGAGCAGAGAGCCCGATGCGGGGGCTCGATCCCAGGACCCTGGGATC